>PVKU01006451.1:0-103607 GCA_004027475.1 Anoura caudifer
AAAAAAAATCCAAAATGATGGAAGACTCCCAAACTCTTTTTATGAAGCCAGCATCGTTGTAATCCCCAAACCAGATAAAGACATAACAAAGAAAGAAAACTTCAGGCCCATGTCGCTGATGAATATAGATGCTAAAATCCTCAACAAAATATTGGCAAACCGCATCGAACAATACACTAAAAAGGTAATACACCATGACCAAGTGGTATTCATCCCAGGGATGCAAGGATGGTTCAACATTCTCAAATCAGTAAATGTAATACATCACATAAACAAAAGCAAAGACAAAAATCACATGATCATATCAATAGACATGGAAACAGCATTTGATAAGGTACAGCACCAATTTACGATAAAAACACTCAACAAAGTGGGAATTGAGGGAGCATTCCTCAACATAATAAAGGTCATATATGAGAGACCTACAGCCAACATCATACTCAAGGGGCAAAAACTAAAATCTTTTCCACTAAGATCAGGAACAAGACAAGGTTGTCCACTTTCACCACTTCTATTCAATGTAGTTTTGAAGTATTAGCCATAGCGATTAAACAAGAAAAGGAAATAAAAGGCATCCAAATTGGCAAGGAGGAAACAAAACTATCATTGTTTGCAGATGACATGATAGTGTACATAGAAAATCCTATAGACTCGGCCAAAAAGCTGCTGGACCTAATTAATGAATTTGGCCAAACAGCCAGATACAAAGTCAATATCCAGAAATCAAAGGCATTTCTGCATACTACCAATGAAAGAGCAGAAGCAGAAGTCAAGAAAAAAATCCCATTCGATATAGCAAAAAGAAAAATAAAATACCTAGGATTAAACCTAACCAAGGAGGTATAAGACCTGTACGCAGAAAACTACACAACACTGAAGAAAGAAATCAAGGAAGACACAAACAAATGGAATCATATACCATGTTCATAGATCAGAAGAATTAACATCACCAAAATGTCAATACTACCCAAAGCAATTTACTACCCAAGCAATTTACCCAATACTACCCAATGCAATACTTATTAAAATACCAATGGCATATTTCACAGACATAGAACAAACCCTTCATAAATTTATATGGAACCATAAACAAACTCAAATAGCTGCAGCAATTTTGAGAAAGAAGAGCAAAGTAGGAGGGATCATAATACCTGACACCAAACTGTATTACAAGGTCACTGTAATCAAAACAGCCTGGTACTGTCACAAAAACAGGCACATGGACCAGTAGAATAGAACAGAGAGCCCAGAAATAAACCCAATTCTCTACAGCCAATTAATATTTGACAAAGGAGACAGCAACATAAAATTGAGTAAAAGTAGCCTCTTCTACAAGTGGTGTGGGAGAACTGGACAGCTATGTGCAAAAAAATTAAACTCGAATACCAACTTACACCATACACAAAAATAAGTTCAAGGTGGATAAAAGATTTAAATATAAGCCATGACAGCATTAACATCCTAGAGGAGAACTTAGGCACGAAAATCTCAGATATTTCACACATCAACGTTTTTAGTGATATCTCCCCTAAAGCAAGGGACATAATGGGAAGAATAAACAAATGGAATCTCATCAAAACAAAAAGCTTCTGCATGGCTAAAGAAAACAGTATTAAAATAAAAAGAGAACCAAATGTATGGGAAAACATGTTTGCCAATGGTACCTCAGACAAGGATTTAGTCTCCAAAATATATAAAGAACTTACATGACTTCACTCTAAGAAGAAAAGCAATCCAATTAAAAAATGGGCAAAAGACTTGAACAGACAATTCTCCAAGGAGGACATACAGAGGATCCAGAGACACATGAAAAGATGCTCAATATCGCTAGCTATCAGAAAGATGCAAACTAAAACCACAATGACATACCACTTCACACCAGTCAGAATGGCCATCATAAACAAAGTAATAAACAACAAGTGCTGGAGAGGTTGTGGAGAAAAGGGGACCCTAGTGCACTGTTGGTGGGATTGCAGACTGGTACAACCACTATGGAAAGCAGTATGGAATTTTCTAAGAAAACTAAAAATGGATCTTCCTTTTGACCCAGCAATTCCACTGCTAGGATTATATCCTAGGAATCCTTAAACACCAGTCCAAAGAACCTATGCACCCAATGTTCATAGCAGCACAATTTACAATAGCCAAGTGTTGGAAGCAACCTAGGTACCCATCAGTAAGTGAATGGATCAAAACACTATGGTACATTTACACAATGGAATTCTATGCAGCAGAAAGAAAGAAGGAGCTCCTACCCTTCGGGACAGCATGGATGGAACTGGAGAACATTATGCTGGATGAAATAAGCCAGCAGGTCCAAGACAAATACCATATGATCTTACCTTTAACAGGAACCTAATCAGAAAAACAAACAAACAAGCATAATATAACCAAAGACACTGAAATCGAGAACAGTGTGACAGTCACCAGAAAGGAGAGGGGAGGGAATTTCAGGGGAAAAGGGGAAGGGTTTAGAGCAATAAGTATAAAAGACACATGGACAAAAACTAGGGAGGGTTGGAAATGGGAGGGAGCTGGGCAGGGCTGGTGCGGTGGGCTGGGATGGGAGTAGAAGATAGAAAACTGTACAAGAACAACAATTAAAATAAAATTAAAAAAGAACTCATGGATCAAAGGAGAAATTATTTCAAATTATTAAATTTGTGTTTACATCAGGAAGAAAGGGATATAATTGTTTCTTTCAGCATCTCATTTGTGTACACACATATAAAAATATATGTTTGCACACAGAAATAAGTATAGATAAATACACACAAGTAAGACAATAAACAAAGATAGAAAGAATAAGAAATGTAGGAATCATAATATTTAAAGTCACTTACAGTAGTCTATAAACATCACTAAGCAGTCATTTTAAATGTATTTAATTATTGGTATGTTAAGTGTCTTTTTGGAGTAGTTTTTACATATAACGTATTAGGTTTACATGCATAATTCAATATTCGCATATATTGTGAAATAGCCAGCACAGTAAGTCTTATTAATATCAATGCTACAGTTACCAAAGAGAGATTTTTGTAACTATTTTATAAATTGTAAATGCAATTCATTCATTAAATAAAGATAAAATAAAAAAAAGAAATGTAGGAAAGAAGATAAGTTCAATATCTTGAATATCTGATTAAGTATTTTTCCATAAACACATAATAGAGAAAATAAGAGGGATGACTAGAAAATTCCCTACTACTGAACAATATGGGGTTCCAAACTGAAAGTCCAAGTTCCTAGAAAAATAAAAGAAAAAGATCCACACTAAGGGATACTGCGGTGTATATACAGAATAACAGAAACATAAAAGTTACAAATGTCTCAGAAACTGTTAGGTATTAAGAAAACTAATCAGGAGTTATGTGCCCCTATTCTCAAGAAGCTGCTAAAGAATACAGTCTACCAAATAATAGCAGAAACAAAAGGGGAAATACAGGGGTTAGGAAACCAGTGGCAGGACAATCGAGAAGTCCCTGAGGCCTTTCTGCAATGTTCAAGCCACAGGTCCCCTATGTGGTAATGAAGAAAATCACTGGAAAGAGCCCCAGGGCAGACCTAGAACACAAAATGTCCACATTAAATGAAAGAGGAAAGAGAATTCTAAAAGAGTAATCTCTGACAGAGAGATAAAACCAATCAAATACCTGAGGTGTATGATCATAGTGAAAAGAAGTTTAAAATTCAAAAAAATCTTGACAAAGAAGAATGATAAGAAACTAAAATCTAACAAAAGCAAACAAATAGAAGGCCAAAGCCTGTTATTAATTTCAGGAGGAAAAATACTGCAAGCAGGAAACGTAATCAGAGTTCACCACATAGCTCTTCTGTGAATAATGCTTACAGTTCCATGTACCAATGCAAACACTATTATTGATTTAATGCAAAATGGAGACATTTCAGTCTATTAAGAGAATGTGGGGGGGAGGAAGGATGTGGGAGCAATATCTTTCATGTAGGTAGTAAGTCAGTAGTAGATACCAGTTTAACTGAAATATCAAGAAATTAAAATACATTGTGTCAATTGGAAATGAAGAGATGAACACCAAAGGAAATTATTTAAAAAGTGAAAAACTGGTTGTCTTTGTGGATTGTGAATTAGAGATGGGGGGAAATGGGAAGTGAATGTTTTCTTTATTATAATCCTCAGTGACTTTTTAGGTGAAATACAGGTAGTGCACTGTGGGATGCCACAAAAATCAATATTTAGGGAGAATATATGTGTGTTAGTGAATATATTAGGAAGAAAGGAAACTAATGAACTAAGCATACTACTAAAGGTTTCAGTAGACAAACACAGTTAACCCAAAGAAAGTAAAAGGAAATAATGAAAAAGAATGAAGAAAAAAATTAAGAAAATGAAAAATGTATAGATAAAAGCAAAAGCTAAATCTCTGAAATAAACAAATAAAACAAATGTTACTCTTTCTACTAAAAATAGGTAATAAAAAATACACTAAAAATTCAAAATATTATAAAAGAATACTTTGAACAAGTTTATGCCAATAAATTTGACATCTTAAATAGAATGAAAATATAAATTATGAAAATTAACTCAAAAATAAATTGAAAATATGTGTAGACACAAAACATAACAGAAATTGAATCAGTCACTAATATTAGAAAATATCCAGGCCTAAAGAGTTTTAAAGATGTTTTATTAAAACTGTATGTTTTTTTAAATAGCCTATGCAAGAAAATGAAAAGAGAATGAAAACCAAACAGCTCATTTCATTAAGTTGTAAATATTGATGCCAAAAACATAGGGAGCAGTATGAGAAAGGAAGTTCCTCAGCCAATCTCATAAAAAAAAAAGATCAATGTGTGGTTGCTTCTTGTGCAGTCCTACTGGGCACCCAACCTAAAACCTAAGCATGTGCTATGACCAGGAATTAAATCAGCGACCTTTCTGTTCACACACCAGCACTCAATCCACTGAGCCATACCAGCCGGGGCTAACTGAAGAGATTAAGAGAGCTCTTTATACATGTCAGGCAGCATTATCAGATTTTTTTGTTTGTTTTCTAACAGCTTTATTGAGATATAATTGATATATGAAGAACTTCATGTATTTAAATTAAAAAATTGATGAATTTGGACATACAGAAACACTGATGATACCATCATCACAGTCAAGGTAACAGACATACCCAACACCTTTCAGTATTCTTATGCCTCTTTGTTTTTTTTTTTTAATATGTGAGTGAATGATAAGAGCATGTACCATGAGATCTTCCCTCTTAACAAATGACATGTGTGACACTATATTGTTAACTATAAGCATTATAGTTAGAGACCTGTTGAACAACAGATCTCTAGAAAAATTACACAGATAGCATAACTGAGACTACACCAATAGAATAAGTTTGCATTTCCTCCATATAATGGTGTTATAAGTACTCACTTACTTAGACTTGAAAACTATTTTATGAAGAAAATATTATTATTAAGCCTATTTTATCAGCCATAATTCTAAGACACAGGTAGTTAAGTGATTTGCTTATGACACAAACCCAGGCAGTCCTCCAAAGTTCTGTATTAAGTGAGGCCAAAGCAGTCTGTGCATGAAGCAAGAACCTGGTTCCAACTGGTCATTTGAAGATATAGAGCAGAAATAGTGCAGGTGCATAACTGCAACAAGGTAAAAACACTAACCAACACAATAAAACAAGAAAAAGAAATAAATTTTGGTGCTGAAGAAGAAACAATTATTTTTAACAGGTGATATAATTATCTGCATAAAAAAATCCAAGAGGATACGTAAACAACTGACTAGAACAAATGGTTTCTTCAGCTAGATTGCTGGATAAACACTTGCTGGCATGGCTTAGTGGACTGAGTGTTGGCCTGTGATCCAGGGGTCCCTTGTTTGATTCCCATTCAAGGGCACATGTCTGGGTTGTGGGCCAGGTCCCTGGTAGGGGACACATGAAAAGCAACCACATATTAATGTTTCTCTCCCTCTCTTTTTCCTCCCTTTCCCTCTCAAAATAAATAAATAACATCTTTAATAAAAACAAAAATAAAATTATTTAAATAAAAAAATTGCTGGGTTAAAAAAGAGTGATTTACATTGTATATCTGCAAAAATCTATTAAGAATGTCATCTCTTAAAAGCCTCAATAAATTACATCCAAACTACAAGGTACCTAGAAATAAATCTAACAAAAAATGTGCAATATCTGTATTGACAAAAATATATTACTTTTTTGGAAGGCTATTATAGAATATTAAGAAGAAAAATATTACATTTATGGACAGGAAAACTCAATATCCTAACAAAGGTAATTTCTCCAAAATAGATCTGTAAATCTAATGCCATCCTAATCATGATTTTAACCATATTTATTAAAGAAGTTAACAAGTCTTATAACACATTTGAAGAAATAAGATGCAATTTTGCCAATGTCTCTATTCCACAGGAACAGTTCCTCAAGCCCATTGCCATTTAGACTTGGTTTCACCAGGTGAGTCCCCATACCCTGGAGGCTGTGTGTCTTGTCTTCTCCGGGAGGTACTCAGCCTACAGGTATGAAGGGCAGCTGAGGTACTGGGACAGAGACTGTGATAGCTGCTGAAATTCAGTGACATGCCCAGCGGTAAATGGGACTGGGTATCACTCCTGCTGGAGGAACGGTGCTGATAACACTGTCACCAGAATTCAGAGCTCTCCAGGGAACTAAGTAGCCTGATGATCCCTGTGCTTGGTCCTACTGTTGTTAACTATTAGTTCCCCAAACATCTTTTGCTGCTCAACAATGAGACTTCTGCCATGTAATGTTTCCATGATGGCAATCCTTTAACAGCTAAATATTGGTCTGATATGTGTGAGTGTGCGCGCGCGCGCATGCGCATTTTTATGTGTACAAATGGTTCTGACCTTATTTTAGCAACTTAAATGTAGGTCAAGTCCCGTCTTTCAGAACTTGATCTGCTTGCTCTGTGGGTTCCTGGGCAATTTACTTGGATTTAACCAAGGTCTACACTCTGTGGAAAGGGCAGGTGTGCTTTCAGTGAGGAGTGAAGAATATCATGTGCTTCGGGATAGAGAGACAGCTTGTAGGAGTGATATGACCACCACCCTGGGAACTATGAGTTCTGCATGCTCATCCTCCCTCTCTTGTCATAGATCTTTAAGTCTAAGCAGGTTCTTTCAACCCTCTGAATTTAAGTCAGAATTTTATCAATGTAACGGGACTTGATTAACTCTCTTACTTTAATAACGCCTTCCAGATAGAAAATGATTACTCAAAGGTAAAATGATAGAAGAGTTATTATCTTCATCATCAGCTGCATGCATATGCATATGTGTGTGTATATATATATATATTTCATTAAATATAAAAGCATTTGAAAAATCATGTAATGGGTAAGAGAATCCTGTAAGTCCCAGAACTGAGGTTGTAAACTGGGGTTTAAAATTGACAACTAACAAAATCCCCTTTAGTAATTATTGCAATACACAAATCACTGTTCTGCTCATTTGTTCATTCATAAAATATTTTGGTTCATATTCTATGAGAGAAGGTTTCAAGGTGCTATGGGTATATAGACAGGCTTGTGCACTTGCTACATGGTTTGCAAATGCTGATTAGAAATAAAAACATATTAGGGCTTTGTGGAAGAGCCTTGGTCTGTCAGTGGTAGGTGAAAGGTGTGGCAGAGTTTGCAGTGGGTGGCAGGGTTGACAGGGTGCCACATCAAACAGAAGCCCATGATGCCCCTTTGGGAGCTAAGGCTAGTTGTGGCAACACCAGAGCAGAAAGCACAGCTGGGAAACCCCTCACATCCAGGGAGAGTAGCTAGACTCAGGGCAGGCAGGAGATCAGGCAAAGCCTTGGGAAGCCACGTTCTGGACTTCGCTCACATGGGGCTTTTCTTCTCCTACATGGAGGCCAAGGAGCCCTACCAGTACCTGACACCAGGTGCTGAACCTTCCAGGGGACCTTTTTGGGGGATGTCATAGTGACTGGCAGTGACCTCGTTATTTGAATAACTGCTGAAGACTGACATCCTGCAAAGTCCTGTTACCTCCTTGCTAAACCAGCTTTCCACAGTGGTGCAGAGCATACAGTCCATTGTTTTTCGCTAAGTCTCAACTTGAAAGGGGGATGAGGACACAAGACGGTCCCATCCTTGACAGTGCACCCTCACTGAAGGTAATGATTTTTGCAGTAGTTGTCACGTTATTTGGAGGCTTAATTGTTTGCCTGTACCAACACTTAGGCATTCCCTGCCTTGTTGTTTTGACTCATCTCTACTTCCTAAAATAAAACTGAGCTAATATTTAAAAAAATAAAGTAATATAAAATATTGGAATGTATTTTCTCCATAACAAAAATGTTAGTAAAGTTTGTTGGGTTCCTAAGTAACCCACTAAGCTAATTAAGCTGTCACTATGTGTGGACTAATTAAACCACTTGCCGGAATGGACTATTGAACTGAGAGTTCTAACAAATCAAATTGCTCTTCACAAAAGTGTTTTAAATTCCTGAGGCTGCCAGAAGTTTATCACTGCCAACATATTCTCCCTTTTCTCATTTGGTTCCTGGTGAAAGGCATGGGAGATCTTTCTGGTGCAGATTTTCTTGCTTTGAAAATACTGGGACATCTTTGATGTGAGAGAGGACTGAAGCTCTGGCCATGGGACTAAGAATGAAATCAATCTCTATGTATATATAGTAATTTCTCTTTGGTGAATAACAAAGTGGAATAGAGCTGCTGTGAGAATTGGGAAATAAGAAACAGCAGAGAGATTGAAATGCAGTGAGCTGGTAGAAAATGGGAAGTATGAAAATTATAAGATATTGTTGGGATTTCTGGAAACATCTATTCATTTACTTCAGAGATAGTAGAAATTGACAACTAAAAGAGTGCAGTGACTCTCACAGAATAAGATGTTTACACTCAGAGTCACTTGTCTCTTCAACATAACAGGGGAACCACATTACCATTTCCATTTTCAAATGCACAATTGGTAGAGTGACTAAATCTTATTAAATCAGTCTAAGACTATTGGGAGTTAGAATTGTCAGTTTTTATGCACTGTGTAAAGTTTTAAGAAACCATAGGTTTCTATACTTATATTTGAGACACTTTCCTCTAGAGTCCACAATAAGTAATTACCAACGCCAAGGAACTAGGACACTCTACTTCTTTTATGTTTGGTCATAGAGGACAAAATGTACAGTTGATTTAACCCTCCATCTAAGTAATGAAATGACTTACCCATATTTTTTGGACTATAAGGCACACTTCTCCCCAAATTTGGGAGGAAAAGGGGGATGCATCTTAGAGTTCAAATGTAGCTTACCCAACTTGCTGTGGGGGGGCAGTGGTGGAGCAGGGTAACAGGTTATTAAACATTTTACCACATTTTTTGCTTCAGATATTTTTTTCCTATTTTCCTCCTCTAAAACCTAGGTGCGTCTTATGGTCCAGTGTATCTTACAGTCTAAAAATATGGTAATATGGATGATTAGAAACTTTTTATGGTGAGTATATTGGCTTAATAAAGAAGAAATGTATGCATATATGTATGTATACACATGTATATACATAGGCATACACATATGTGTGTATACATATATGCATGCACATGTGTGTGTATGCCTCTGCATGGAGAATTTAACAAAATGGTGGGAAGCCCCTGGCTGGTAGCTCAGTTTGTTAGAGCGTCGCCACTATACAACAAGGTTGCAGGTTCAATCTCCAGTTAGTACACACACAAGAATTGACCTGTTAGAGCATAAATAAGTGGAACAACAAATCTCTCTCTCTCTTTCTCTCTCTCTGTCTTTCCCTCAGATCAATAAATAAAAAAAGAAAGAAAATAAAATGATAGAAAGCAAGTGCTTTGTTATGATGTTGCAATGCTAATTTTTATTTTCTTGATTCTACTGCAAGCAAGAGACTGTGACTTAAATAATTCTTTTAACCAGCTTAGGTAAAAAGTATTGTGACTACTCATGTTGCATTTCATTCTTCCAAAAGAGAAGTAAACATCAATGCTACACAATATTGTACAGTATTTGTGATCAAGAGCTCAAGAATCTGATAAAAATGCAAATTAAGACTGAATCTACCACATAGTTTTCTATTCTCTCCTAACATTTGTAGAGTAAATTTCTTCTCAACTTTCCTGGAATTGTAAAATTTTACTGATGTTTGGCAAATTCTATTATAATAGGCCTTCTATTCTTTTGATATGTTGACTATTTCATTATTTACTGCCAGGTTTTGCTGTGTATGTTTTGGGGGAGTTGGTTAAAATTTCATGGTCTTTATGATATTGAAAAAAAATTGAGTACCTCTTATTATATTTTGTGTTTCCCTTCTTTTCTTTTTATTTTCCAGTTGAGGTATAGTTGATATATAACATTGTGCAGGTTTAAGTTATACAGTGGGTTCACTTGATATATTTATATACTGTATTACAATTGCCATTGTACCATTAGCTAACTCCTTGATCAAATCTCATAATGATTAATTTGTTTTTTCATGTTAAGAATAGCTAAGATATAGTCTCTCAGCATCTTTGAACTCTGTAATACAGTATTGTTGTCTGTAACCACTACGATGTGCGCTAGATATTTAGGGCTTTTTACCTACTAGTCACAAGTTTGTTTAAGGTTACAGATTTGCAAGTGTGGATAAAAACTATATATCTTGTTGTTCTGGAGTTTTATTTATCAAGTAATATTCCTAATTTATTTTTACATTCTTTTCCCAAACATTCTTATCTTGAAATGTTATTTGTGAGATAGACACTTGAAAGTAAATAATAAGCCAGTGGACTCCAAACACAGGATCTGCTCTCTGTTAACATAGAATTTTTCTTAATTCTTTTGGCACGTGTTTGATTTTCCTTCTAACTCAAAGTGGCTTTAATTGTTCTAAAGTTTTAATAGATCATTCTTCCAGTACAAGATGAATGAGGGTGTATTTGTGTTGAGGTTGTCTCTTTGTCTGAGAATAGGGTAAACAGTTATTGAATAATGCACATAAAATTATGTGCATAGTGAAAAATTTGTTTTGATGTTAAATTGTCACCATGTTTCTGTGCTAGATGTTAAATGTTTAAAGTACCTTGGGGCTAAAACTGAAATTGTGGTGTTAATTAGAAGCCTATAAATGAATGTGCTCATTTTGGGGGTGAGGAAAGAAAGGGCATATATTCAAAATAGAATATCTCCAACCCCCCATCACCCACCTTTCTCCATGTGCTTGTTATCAATCACCACACACATCAGTCCTTCTGGGGGTAACCATTATTCTGAACTTTATGGCAATTTTTATTTCCTTATTTATAACTGGATCATATGTATATATGTATATATATACATATATATGTGCATATAAATATGTATATATGATCCAGTTATAAATAAGAGTAATAAAATATAGTAATTTAAGTATAGTTGGTATGCAATATTATATTAGTTTCAGGTGTACAACATAGTGATTCTACAGTTATATATCTCACTACATGATTCTCACACTAAGTCTAGTAACCATCTGTCATTGTGCAAATTATCACATTTCTATAGACTATATTCCCCTCTGACTGTTTCACCTATTCCTCTGGCAGTTTTTTCTTTGTTTACAGAAATCTGTTTTTGTTTTGTTTGTTCACTTTTTTAAAAGTATGTTTTATTGATTATGCTTTTACAGTTGTCCTAATTTTTTTCTCCCCTTTATCCCCCTCTGCCCTGTACCCCCTTCCCTCTAGCATCTCCCTATTTAGTTCATGGTCATGGGTGACATATTAAGTTCTTTGGCTTCTCCATTTCCTATGCTATTCTTAATCTCTCTCTATTTTGTACCTACAGTTATACTTCTTATTCCCTGTACCTTTTCCCACATTCTGCCCCACTTCCTACCAGTTGATATCCCTCTATGTGATCTCCATTTCTGTGATTCTGTGTTGGGGAACACCCTGCCTGGTTTCAGGAGCTATAACCCCCTCCCCCTGCCCCCGCATGGCTAAAGCTGAGTGAGCAACCTTCGGACTATAAGCCACTAATGAGGCAAAGCTTCTCTGCCTGGCAGGAGTGTTACTTCTGCTCATTTTACTTCATCCATAACTGGCCCCCAATGCTTGGTTGGTTAGCCAATGACAGATAAGATTCTCCAGGGAGGGATGACATAAGACAGGCACAATCATGGGGAGGCCCCAGGGAAGGACTTGTGGGACTATAGCAAAAGAGGGTGATGGATCTTCAGCTTTGACATAGCCTGAGTCCTCATTCTGTCTGCAAGAGGTCTCCTAATCTCTTAGCTGCCTTGCTTCCCTTGCCTGGTTTAAGCCTGAGTCAATGACAGAGGGTGGTGCAGCCCTGTGCTGGAAAGGGCTGGTTCCTTGGGTGATCAGGCCTGGGAAAGGATACATAAAATTCTGTGAAATCTGCTTTGCTAAGAATGCTCTCAATTAAATGATAAGGGTCCAAGCAGAAAATGAGTTTGTTTCCCAAAGTTTTGTAGCCCTTTAGCTGACAGACCCTGACTCAGAATCAGCCCTCAGAGCTCTTTGTATGTTATCTATTGTTTGATCCTTACTGCCTGACAATGATTAATGAGCTCTACCTGTATTCCTGTGCAAAATAAACTTAATAAAAGCCCACTGGGGAAAAGGCTCTTGGACCTTCTCCTTTGAGAGATCGGCCACCTTTCCTCTTCAAGCAGTTCATGTCGTGGTAGACTTATTCTCATCTGTGGCAGCTGGTGAGGGGGCCCTGTGGGCAGAGTTCTCCCACATCTGTTCCTGTTCTAGTTGTTTGCTTAGTCTATGTTTGTTTTTGTTTTATGTTCAGTAGTTGATAGATGAGAGTTTGTTGTCATTTTGTTGTTCATAGTTTTTATCTTCTTTTTCTTAGATAAGTCCCTTTAATATTTCATGTAGTAAGGGCTTGGTGATGATGAACTCCTTTAACTTGACCTTATCTGGGAAGCACATTATCTGCCCTTCCATTCTAAATGAAAGTTTTGCTGGATAGAGTAATCTTGGATGTAGGTCCTTACCTTTCATGACTTCAAATATTTTTTTCCAGTAAGCTTTCTTTTGAGAAATCATCTCTAACTCTCTCTTTTCCTCTTGCTGTTTTTAAGATTCTTTCTTTATCTTTAATTGCAGGTAATATAATTATGATGTATTTGATGTGTTACTCTATAGGTCCAACTTGTTTGGGAGTCTCTGAGCTTCCTGGACTTGTATGTGTATTTCCTTCATGAAATTGGGGAAATTGTCTTTCATTATGTCTTCAAATAAGTTTTCAATTTCTATTCTTCTTCTCCTCCTTTTGGAATCCTTTTGATTCAGATGTTGGCACTTTTGGAGATGTCTCAGAGTCTTTTTATACTCTCTTCATTTTTCTGAATTCTTGTTTCTTCATTCTGTTCTGGTTGAATGTTTACTTCTTCCTTATGTTCCAAATTGTTGATTTGAATCCCAACTTCCTTCCCTTCAGTGTTGGGTCCCTGAAGATTTTTCTTTTTTTTCACTTAATGTATCCTTCATTTATTCCCTTATGCTTTTGCCATACTCAGTGAGTTCTTTAAGCAGCCTGATCACCAGTGTTTAGAACTCCATATCTGATTGTTTGGCTACTTCCATTTCATTTAGTTCTTTTTCAGGGTTTTTTTTTCTGGTCTTTCATGTGGGCTCTATCTCTTTGTCCCATCAATTTGGCAGCTTCCCTGTGTTTGTTTCTGAGTATTAGGTAGAGCTGCTTTGTCTCCCTGTTTTAGTGCAGCTGTTAAGTTTAATTGGGCAAAGCCTGAGGTATTCAGGGGGGTGGGGCAACCTGCTTTACCATTTTGTGGCTCTGTGGGGAAGGAGGGGTCAGAGAGGACACAATGTTGCTGCCTTACTTTTGGAGGCTTTCCCAGCCCTCACCCCATTTCCAGTCACTTCACTTACCCTCAAGAATCAAAGATGCATCCCCAGATCTCAGGAGAATACAGGTTCTCCTTGGTGGTTGTATGTACTATGTCTCTGATCCCATTATAAAACTTTGGAGGAAGATCCCACTGTGTTCTTTATTTGCTAGGATCCTGCTCTACTTGCTGATGTTTAGGAAATTTAGCAAGTTAATGATCCAGCTGACCAACAGAGACAGAGCCTATCAGATGGGCCATTGGATAATCCAGTGGCCACTCCTCCCAAGCTTCAAAGTCCACAGGGGCCTGGTGCCCATGCCTTCCTTATATGCACACAGTTACTCAATTCTAAATAGTTGCTGCTGGTAAGATACCCTAGAACCCATCCTGTTTATCCTCACCTCATCGAGCCTGCTCCTTGAATACATCTTAAGACAGCAGGATAGCATACCTCCACTATGATGGGGCAAATGTGATCAAGGTATTCACTCACATAGACAACAGTGACCATTTTCTAGGGTTGCTGGCCCTCTTTTTTGAGGGCTGTGAAGTAGCAAGTGACTATGCTGGGAAGCCCCATGGGGCAAGGAGCTACCTCTTAAAGTTGAGGGCTGCCTTTAGCTCAGGGCCAGCAAGAAACCCAACTTCTTAGTTCCACAACTGCTGGAAACTGAATTATACCCACAGCCAGAGGGAGATTGGAAGCCATCTCCCTTCCTTGTAAACCCTCAGAGGAGACCACTATCTCAGCCAAAACCTTGGTCCTGTGGAACTGAAATCAGAGGAACTGCTCATGCCACACCCTGACTCCTGCCTATAGAAACTGTGAGACAGTCACAAATGTGTATTGTCACTCGGTTAATGGTAATATTGCTCCAGAGCAAGAATTATCCATAGCCTTTTTGAAGTCATGTTGTGGGTCATTAGCTGATAGATGTAGAAGAAAGTTGATATTGGAGAGCAGTGCTAGTTCATACTACAATTTCCTGAAAATGAAAATAAGAAGTTGCCATGTTGGGATAGAGTTCTCTTGGGATCCCTCGTGGTTCTGTGTGTCTTGCAACTAACACCAAAAAATTACAAAGGATTTGAAGAAAATATTATGAACAACTGTATGTCAACAAACTGAACAACCTAAACAAAATGGAAAATTCCTAGAAAAAATATGGTTAATATCATGATTAGGATTTGATTTACAGGTCTATTTTAGGAAAATTACCTTTGTTAGGATAATGAGTTTTCCTGTCTATGGACATAATATTTTTCTTCTTAATACTTTCATTTAAGCCTTCAAAAAGGTAATATAATTTTTGTCAAAACAGATAGTAGATATTTTTATATTTATTTCTAGGTATCTTGTATTTGGTTTTACTTTGAGATTTTTAAGAAGTGACATTCCTAATAGATTTAGGTATACCTATAATAAATCATAATCTTTTATCTTTCAATCTTGCTGAAGAAGCCATTTGTTCTAGAAGTTTGTCTATATATTCTCCAGAATTTTCATGCAATTTATATCAACTGTTAATAAGAATAATTTTTCTTCTTCCAAATCAAATTTTATTTCCTTTTCTTGTTTTAAAGTGTTGCTTAGTGTTTTTTAGCTTGCTGTAGTTATGCACATGCACTGTTTCTGCTCTACATCTTCAAATGACCAATAGGAACCAGGTTTCTCTTTTATGCATAGTCTGCATTGTTCTCATTTATTACACAATTCTGGAGGATGGCTTGGGTCTATGTCATGAGCAAAGTACTTAACTACATGTGCTTTAGAATCCTGACTGATAAAATGGGCTTAATAATATCTTCTTCATAAAACTCTTCTCAAGACTGAGTTAGTAGTTATAATACTCTTATAGTAGAGGAAATAAAGTTTATTCCATAGCTATAGTTTCAGTTATGCTATCTGTGTAATTTCTAGAGCTCTGCTGTACAGTACAGTGCCTCTGCTTAACGATATAGTGACGTGCTCTTCAAAATTTGTTGTGAAGGCAGAAACCATGGTAAGTGTTCTTACCATTCATGCACATATTTTTAAAAAGCAAAGAAACATGAGAATACTGAGAGGTGTTAGATATGTGTATTACCTTGACTGTGAAGGTGGTATCATGGATATTTGCATAGGTCCAAACTCATCAAATTTTGTACGTTAAATTCATGAAATTCTTTGTATATCAATTATATATCAATAAAGCTGTAAGAAAACAAAAACAAAAAACCTGCATAGTGCTTCCTGACATGTATAAAAATCTCAGTAAATCTTATCAATTGTTACTGCTACTACTACTACCATATCACTACTAAAAAAGAGTTTGGATGGTGAACTCTATTTCTCATACTGTTCCTGATATTTTTGGCTATTTTCAACTTATAAAAATGCCTTGTTTTAGGCACATAGACCAATGGAACAGAACAGAGAGCCCAGAAATAAACCCAAGTCTCTACAGTCAATTAATATTTGACAAAGGAGGAAGAAACATAAAATAAAGCAAAAATAGCCTCTTCAACAGATGGTGTTGGGAGATCTGGACAGCTACATGCAAAAAAAATGAAACTCGAACACCAACTTACACCATGTGCAAAAATAAATTCAAGGTGGAAAAAAACTTAAATATAAGTTGTAACACCATAGGATTCCTACAAGAAACATTGGCAGGAAAATCTCAGACATTCCATTCAGCAACATTTTCATGGATATGTCTCCTAAAGCAAGGGGCATAAAAGGAAGAATAAACAAATGGGACCTCAACAAATTAAAAAGCTTCTGCATGGCTAAAGAAAACAGCATTAAGATGAAAAGAGAACCAACTATATGGGAAAACATATTTTCCAATGATACCTCACACAAGGCTTTGATCTCTGAAATATATAAAGAACTCACCCAACTCCACTCTAGGAAGACAAAAAACCCAATTAAAAAAAATGGGCAAAAGACCTGAAAAGACACTTCTCCAAGGAGGACATACAGTGAGCCCAGAGACATATGAAAAGATATTCAGCATCACTAGCCATCAGAGAGATGCAAATTAAAACCACAATGAGATGCCACCTCACACAGCTCAGAATGGCCAACATAAACAAATCAAGAAACAAGTGTTGGAGAGGATGTGGAGAAAAGGGAACCCTAGTGCACTGTTGGTGGGAATGCACAGTGGTGCAGCCACTGTGGAAAACAGTATAGAATTTCCTCAGAAAACAAAAAATGGAATTACCATTTGGCCCAGCAATTCCACTGCTGGGATTATACTCTAGGAATCCTGAAACACCAATCCAAAAGAACCTATGCACCCCAATGTTCATAGCAGCACAATTGACAATAGCCAAGTGCTGGAAGCAACCTTGGTGCCCATCAGCAAATGAGTGGATAAAAAAACTATGGCACATTTACACAATGGAATTCTATGCTGCAGAGAGAAAGAAGGAGCTCCTCCTTTTGTGGGGAGAAGGGTTTTCAGGAACTACTATAAAGGACACATGGACAAAACCAAGGGGGAGGATAGAAGCAAGGGAGGGAGGGAGGTTTGGATGGGGTGGAGGGAGGGGTGAGGAGAAAATGCAGACAACTGTAATTGAACAATGATAAAGTAATTTTAAAAATGCCTTGTTTTCATTCTTTTTTCATTGTTTTGAGTATGGAATTAAAAAATAAAACCTTAAAGTTTTATAAAACTCACCTATAAAAAGGCATCTTTTATGATTTACTTTTTAATGGAAGAAATAAAATCTGTTGTACTTATTTCAAAAATTTAGCTTTTGTTTTAACTATCCATGTTCTATTTCTTTAATTTTCTCCCACTTCACCATTATTTGTTATTGTACTTTCTTTGGGTTAACTGTGTTCTTCTAGTAATTACTTTTGTTGCATGCTTAGCTCATTAATTTTCATTTTTTACTAATATACACTTAAACATATATATTCTGTCTAAATATTGATTTTGTCTCATCACTTGAGGTACTACATGTATTTCATCTAAAGAGTCACTGAGGATTATAATAAAAGAAACATCCACTTCTCACCATCCTCATCTCTAATTACACTCCACAAAGACAATTAGTTTCTCACTTTTTAAATAGTTTACTTTGGTGTTTACCTCTTTATTTCTAACTGACCTGATAAATTATCATTTCTTGATATTCCAGTTAAACTATCTGCTACTGACTTAGCTACTACCTACATGAAAGATAAGATTTGCTCCAGCATCCTTCCTCTCCCCACATCCTCTTATTAGAGTCGATGCCACCACTTTGCATTGAATCAATAATCAGTGTTTGCTTTATTAAAAGATATATAAGCATTATTCACAGAAGAGCTATGTATATACTGGGATTACATTCCTGATTTGTGATCATTTTTCCTCTGGAATTTAATAACAGGCTTTGGATTTCTTTTTCCTTTTATTTGTTTGTTTTAAATAGTTTTCTATTTTCTTATCATTAAAACTTCTCAAGGTTTTTCACATAGGTTTAAATCTCTTCTTGCCATAGTCATACACATTAAGTATTTGATTGATTTTATCTCTCTCAGAGATCACTTTCCTAGAGTTCTCTTTCCTCTCCTTTCAATGTAGACATTTTGTGCTCTAGGCCTGCCCTGGGGCTCTTTCCCAGGGTTTTCTCTTCACTTTCATGCAGGGGCCAGTGAATTGAACACCAGAGAAAGGCAAAAGGGATTTCTGGAATGTTCAGCCACTGGTTTCATATGTCCTGTATATTCTCTTTCGTTTCTGCTATTATTTTAGTGGAACATATTCTTCACCTGATTCTTGGGAGTTGGTGCACATGATTCCCAGTCATTCTATTTAATTTTTAAATGTTTGTGAGAAAATTTTAATTTTTCTGTCTTTATTATTCTGTATATTCACTATAGCATGCCTCGATGTGGCTCTTTTTCTTTTATTGTTCTGGAAACTGAGTTAGACCTATAATTTGGAAACCATTTTAACAATAGTAAGGAATTTTCTAATCATCCCTTTCATTTTCTCCCTTATGTTTTTATGGAAAAATATTAATCAGATTTTAGAATTCCTAAATTTATCCTGTTTGTTCTTTATTTTTTCCTCATTTACCATCATTTTACTTGTGTTTATATATTGATATATAGAAATATATACTTATGTGTACAAATATATGTTTATATATGTGTCTGTACACAAATGTGGCAGTAAAACAAATATCATTTTCATCCTGATTTAAATATAAATATTTAATAATTTTAAATAATTTCTCCTTTGATCCATGAATTATTTAGGAGTTTGTTTTGTAGTTTCTAGAGTATGAGAGTGTGTATGTTTGTGTGGGGATATAATGTTGATGATCTTTTTTGTTACTGATTTTTCATATCACTGAATTTTGGTCAGATAAAGTAGATCAGCATATAATTTAAAAACATTTTTTAAATTTCCTTTTCACATAATATGTGTTTAAGTTTCCTAATACCTCATACATGCTTGAAGTGGAAAATATTTTTTCTTCAGCAGGTACAGTGTTTAAATGTACTCCCATTACCAGGCCTATTAATGGGAACTTAATATTTTGCTATCTTGGTCTATCAATTTTTGGGGAGAGTTATGTTTAATATTATCTTTCACTGGTCTTTTTTAGTCAACCCCCCTTTCCACCCTTAGCTCTGGATGTGTCATCTGTACAGTTCTGCCTTTCTCAGGATGGACTCATACAATATGAAGCCTTTTGGGTCTGGCTTTTTTTTTTCTAATATAATAACACCTATTATTTATTTTCTTTTTACATTGCAGATACCATACTACATACTTTTCATGCATTTTTTACATATTTTGTATTTTGAGGGGTTTTTTGTTGTTGTTCAAGTACAGTTGTCTGCATTTCACCCTTGCCACTCCCCCTTCACCCCAGCCATCCTCAGGTCCCTACCCTGATTTCACCCCTGCCTTAGTTTTTTCGATGTTGTCCATATGTCCTTTATAGTTGTTCCTGAAATCCCTTTTCCCATTTCCCTCCATTATGCCCTCCCCTCTAGTTACTATCAGATTGTTCTTAATTTCAATGTCTCTTTCTTTTAGAAAAAATCATTCAAAATTCATGTAGTTGCATGATGCAATAGTTTGTCCTTTTTTACTTGTAAGTGGATTCTATAGTGGGGATGTACCAGAATTTGTTTTTGCAGTCACTTCTTAAAGAATATCGGGATTGTTACCAGTTTGGGGGATATAATAAGTAAAGCTGTCACAAATATTTACTTAGAGATTTATAGGTGGACATAGTCTCTGATTCACTTAAGTAAATCCTTAGGAGTGAGATTTCTAGGTAAATATGTTTACAGTTATAAGAAGTTGTTAAACTGTTTTTCAAACTGGGTGTGTATCCACATTCCCATTAACAAAAAAGCATTTCTGTTGCCCATCTTGGTGCTGGTAGTTTTAGAATTTTAGCCATTGTAGGTATGTGGTGGTACTTCACTGAGGTTGTAATTTACTTTCTTAATAACAATTGATGTTGATTATCTTTTCATATGCTTATTTTTCATCTGTATATTTTTGGATAATTATATTTTTCTGTATTTTGTTAATTTTAAAGGGTGGGGGTGTGTTTGTTTTTTGTTGAGTTGAGAGTTCTTTATATATTCTACAAGAAAACAAATTCTTTATCAGATATGGCATATATAAATATTTTTTACCAAGTCCGTGGCTTGTCTTTTCACTCTCTTCACATTGTCTTTAGAGAGCAACAGTTTAAAAAATTTTAAATGTTCAATTTATCCATTTCTATTCTATGGCTCATGCTTTTAGTATCACAACCAAAAATTTATCACCACATCCAAGGCCATAGAAATTGTACTTTGTTTCTTCAGGAATTTTTGAAGTTTAGACTTAGATTTAGGTCAATGATTTATTTTAATTTTTGTGTAAGATATAATGTTAGCGTTATGATTTACATACTTTTTCTTTCTTGCAACTGAATACTCAATTTTTCCATCAACATTTGTTAAAAACATAAAAAAATTCTCCATTAAATTGCTTTTGTAACTTTCTGAAAGCCCAACTGATTATATTTACATGGGTCCATTTCAGGGCTCTTTTTTCTCTTCCAGTGTTATATGAACATACCATTTTAGCAATATTATGCTGTTTAGATATCCATTTATATGTTGCAAATGACAAGATTTTCTTACTATACTTTTTATAGGTGAATAGCATATATACATGTGTGTGACATATATGTGTATATGTATATATGTGTGTATATTATATATATAATATATATGCCACATCTTCTTTATCCATTCATCCATCAATGAACATTTAAGTTTTCTCCATATGTTGGCTATTAAATAGTGCTGCAATGAACATAGAGGTGCATATATTTTTTCAAATTAGTGTTTTTGATGTCTTCATATAAATACACCCAAGTGGAATAGGTGAATCATATATTAGTTTTAGCTTTAATTTTTTGAGGAACTTTCATACCATTTACCAGTGGTTGCACCAACTTATACTCCACATTGATTATTGAATGTTAAACTGGCCTTGCATTCCTGGAATGAATCATACCAGATCAGGATATATAATGCTTTTGTGTGTATTGCTGGATACAATTTGCTAATGTTTTGTTGCAGAAATTTATATCTATATTCACAAACTATATTGGTTTTAAATTTCTTTTTCTTGTAATATCCTTGTCTAGTTTTCATATTAGATTAATTATGGCCTCATAAAATGACTTGAACAGTGTTTGCTACTTTTATCTTCTGGAGGAGGTTGTGTAGATTGGGTTATTTTTTTCCCCTAAACATTGGTAAATATCACCAAGGAAACCATCTGTACCTTGAGTTTTCTGTATAGAGAGGCTTTCAATAACAAATTCAGTTTGTTTCATAAATACAGTATTCTTTAGGTTTTCTGTTTGTTCTTCAGTGAATGTTAGTAATTATGTCTTTCAGGGAATTGACTTATTTCACCTAAATTGCTGGATTTATGGATATATCTTGTTTACTTTGCTTTCCTATTCTTCTTTTATTATCAGTGAGGTTAGAGTAAAATTTCCCTTTCCCATCCCTGATATTATTATGCCCTCTTTTTCCCCCTTGTTATATTCAATAGAGGCTCACCGATTTTATTAGATGATTAAAAAATCTGATTTTGATTTAGTCAGTTTTCTCTATAGTTTTCTGTTTTTAATTTAGTGATTTCCATCTCATGATCCCAAATCTGCTTGCTTTGGGTTGAATTTATCTCTTCTAATTTCATAAGGGAAAAACTTAGGTTAGATCTTTTTTTTCTGCATTTAATACTATAAATTTCCTCTGAGCACTGTTTTAGCTGTATCCACAAATTTTTGTGCATTGCATTTTTATTTTCATTTAGTTCAAAATGTTTTTGAATGTGGTTGAAGATTTCTCTTAGACCTATGTGTAATTTAATTTCTAAATATTTGATGTTTCCACCTTATTTTGCTTCTTTTACTGGTTTTTAATATAATTTTGTTATGTGTAAACACAATTTCTACAATTTCTATGCTTTTTAACTTTTTCAGCCATTATTTTATTGCACAGAGTATGATCTATTTGTTAAATAGTGCTGTGGTGAAGAATGTGTATTCTGCTGTAACTGACTTGTCTCTTACATGTCAATTAATCAGGCTTATTGAATGTTCAAGTATCTATACTTGTATTGATTATCTGTTCATTTGTTTTATCATTTACTAAAAGAGAAGCCTTGATTTTTCCAACTATAATTGTACAATCATCTACTTCTTCTTTCAAACCTATCTGATATTCTCTTATTTTGAAGTTCAGTTGTTAGGTTATACTCATTTTTTATTGTTAGTTATTTGGAATATTTTTTTAAAAATACACTTTTAGCTCTAGTTAATTTTCCATTTATTACTTATAATATTCCTTGCATCAATTCTACTTTATCTGAAATCAGTATAGTTATACCAGCTGTTTTTAGTTAGTGTTTTCATGATATATTTTTTCATACTGTTACTTCTAACCTATCTATATACCCATGTATATACCCATATATGTATACGGATAAGGATTCATATACGGATCCTTATATAGATACGTATAAGGATTCTTATAAAGTAAATGTGGTTGCATCCATGACAGTCTGTTTCCTTAAACTGGTTTGTTTAGTCACATTTAAAGTGATTATTAATGATGAAGCATTAAATTACTATTTAGGATATTGCTGTTTTCTGTCTCTTCCATTTATCTTTAATTATTTCTTTCCCTTTTAAATGCTTTTTTTTGGATTTGTTTGAGCACATTTTTGTTATTCAATTTTATCTTTTTTCTTTGAAGTTCTTATACCTCAAAATTTTATTGAGTTTTAAACATAGGTTTTATAATATATATTTACAAATAATCTGCAAAGGGAACAAGCAAGCAAAGTATAGGCTAAGACATTGAAATTGAGAACAGGCTGACAGGGATCAGAAGGGAGAGGGGAAGGGATAATGGGGGAAAGGGGAAAGGGTTTGCAGGAACAATTATAAAGATCATATGGACAACAACAAGGGGCAGTGGAAATGGGATAGGGAGGTGGGGAGGGCTGGGGTGGTGAGGAGAGGTGGGGGGAAAAGGCAGAAAACTGTACTTAAAAATAAGAAAGAAAATAAAGATAATATGGTTTGTCCTCAAATAATGGTATATCATTCATATAATGTATAGGGAACTTACGTAATAGTGTATTTTCAATTTTTGGTTACTATATTTTGTGTTATTGTTTTCATATATTTTAGTTTTATATAAATCATTATTACCAAATACATTGTTAGGATTATTTAAATATTAAATTTACTTTTAAAGAAATTAAAATAAATAAATATTTTTATTTTAACTCACATTTTCCATTTCTGATACTTTTTATTTCTTCATATAGATACACATTTCTGACTTTTAATATATTCCTTCTGACCACAAAGCTTCTTCTACCATTTCTTAAAGATTTGGACTGCTGGCAGTGAGGTTGGACTACTGCCTACCCTGCTCTCCCTGCTTCTGCAGCCCCCAGGGTTCCAAACTCATTCTGCTTTTTCATTTAGCTTTTTTTAGAAGTTCATTCGATATTTCTACCTGAGTTTTCTTTTTTAAAAAATGTTGTTCAATACAGTTGTCTGCATTTCTGCCCCCCCACCCATTCTGCCGCACCCCAGCCATCCCCACCTCCCTCCCCTAATCCCATCCCCTTGGTTTTGTCCATGTGTCCTTTATAGTAATTCCTGAAAACACTTACCCCTCCCCATCCTAATGTTCCCCTCTCACCTCCCCTCTGCTTAATGTCAATTTGTTCTTAATCTCAATGTCTCTGGTTATATTTTGCTTGCTTGTTTGTTTGGATGATTAGGATCCACTTAAAGGTGAGATCATATGGCATTTGTCTTTTATTGCCTGGCTTATTTCACTTAGCATAATGCTCTCCAATTCCATCCACGTTGTCACAAAAGCTAGGAGCTTCTTCTTTCTTTCTGCTGTGTCGTATTCCATCCTGTAAATGTAACATAGTTTATTGATCCATTCATTTACTGATGGGCACTTAGGTTGCTTCCAGCCTTGGCTATTACACTGGAACTACCAGGACAAAAGGCAGTTCCATTTTCAATTTTCTGAGGAAATTTCATACTGTTTTCCACAGTAGCTGCACCAGTTCGCATTCCCACCAGCAGTGCCCTAGGTTACCCTTTTCTCCACATCCTCTCCAAAATGTATTTGTTGATTTGTTCATGATGGCCATTCTCACCGGTGTGAAGTGGTATCTCATTGTGGTTTTAATTTGCATCTCTCTGATGGCTAATGATGCTGAGCATCTTTTCCTATGTTTATGGGCCCTTTACATGTCCTCCTTGGAGAAGTGTCTGTTCAGGTCTTTTGCCCAATTTTTTAATTGGTTTTTTTGTCTTCCTAGAGTCGAGTTGGTTGAGTTCTTTATATATTTTGGAGATCAAACCCTTGTCCAAGATATCATTGGAAAATATGCTTTCCCATACAGCTGTTTCTCTTTTCATTTTAATTCTGTTTCCTTTAGCCATGCAGAAGCTTTTTATTTTGATGAGGTTCCATTTGTTTATTCTTTCCTTTATGTCCCTTGCTCTAGTGGATGTATCAGTGAAGATGCTACTGCATGGAATATCTGAGATTTTCCTGCCTATGTTCTTCTCTAGGTCTTTTATGATGTCACAACTTATATGTAAGTCTTTTATCCACCTTGAACTTATTTTTGTGTGTGGTGTAAGTTGGTGATCAAGTTTCATTTTTTTGCATGTACCTGTCTAGATCTCCCAACACCATTTGTTGAAGAGACTATTTTTACTCCATTTTATTCTTCTCCTTTTGTCAAATATTAATTGACCATAGAGACTTGGGTTTATTTCTGGGCTCTCTGTTCTGTTCCATTGGTCCATGTGCCTGTTTTTATGCCAGTACCAGGCTTTTTTTTTTATTACAGCGGCCTTGTAATACAGTTTGATATCAGGTATTGTGATCCCTCCTACTTTTTCTTTCTCCAAATTGCTGCAGCTATTTGGGGTCATTTATGGTTCCATATAAAATTTTGATATGCATTTTCTTATTGTCTTATGTGGAATGTAATGAGATCTCCTTCAGGTATGAAAAGCTTAAGTTCTGTTTCTTCCTGCTGGTACATGTCTCTTAGAAGATTTCTTATTAGATGTATGATTTATGATCCTAGTTCTTTTAGAAGTTCAAGAAAAGTCATTAACTGGCTATTGCTCCAGTATTTTTCTTGTTGCAAGTGTGGGTTGATTCTTTCCAGCTCTCTACATCTCCTTGCTGAATCTGGAAATGCAAGTATCTGTTTTTTGAATTTTTCAAATATTCTTGGCCTTTTCAAATTCTGCCCTGAATTGATTATTGTTTCAATGCCCTTTGGCATTGTTTCAGGCCTAAATCAGGCATGGGAAGCAAGGCAGCCAAGAGATTAGGGGGCTTTTTACAGACAGGATGAGGACTCAGGCTATGACAAAGATGAGGGGTGAGGGTCTTTTGTCCCTTCCTCATTATCCCTTAAGTCTTTCCCTGATGGCCCCTTCAGTGAAAGTGCCTGTCTTAAGTTGTTCCTTCCTTGAGGAATCTTACTGTCATGGATTATCCAACCATCCTCCAGGGGCAAAGCAGGGTGAAATAAAGGGGGCAGAGGCTGTGCTCCTCCCAGAAGGATAAGTTTTATCTCCTTAGTGGCTTGTGGTCCCAAGGTATCCTAGCCATGGGGCCTTTTCACCTGTAGGCAAGGTTACAGCTCTTGAAACCAGGCATGATGGTTCCCAACAGCTCAGAAATAAGCTTGGAGAAGAGAGTGACTGTCAGGTGGAAAGGCTTTGCATGAAGACGCTCCGTATCATTGGCCAGGTTTTTCTTGTCTTTAAAATTAAGGTGATTTATTAAATTGGCTCTAAGTTTTTTTCCTTGTTAAAAAAAGAACTATAATCATAAATCATAGTCCAGAGGCATTATTGGTTGAGATACTATAATTTTGAAGTTGATAAACTAAAAGGATTGTAAAGAGGATTGTTAGACACCATATCTCTGCTTGGGTCTGGACAGGAAGTAAGAAAACTGGCCAGATCCCATTTCTGTCAGATTTTTTTTTTTTTTTTCAGTGAGCACATGGCAAGAATTTAGGAACATGTATAATTACTTATTTATATATCAGTCACTAACCTAGACAGTGAACTTCTGAAGAGGATTCAGGTTTCACTATTTTCTGGATTCTCAAAACTCACCTTGGATACAGTTTTGTTGACCAAATAAATACTGATGCTCTTTTTCTCATGTTTGCCCTTTCAGATGGCAAGTTTTGAGTTTGGCTTGGGAAACAAGGTCATATTCCTGATACTGGTGCCCCACGTATTTACTGTTCCTCATTCCCTAATCAAAAACTTTCAGCCCTTTCATACCATCCTCAACTCCAACAGACCATACATATGTACAGCAAGGAACATCCTGTTCAACTGATCAACATCCTCCATTTCAGACTATTTATTTCTTTTTACAGTTTTTAAATTTATTTATCATTACATTTAAATTACACTTGTACACATTTACTGTCATTACTCTCTGCTACACTGCCCACCACCCATCTCCCAAACACAATCCTCCCCACCCTTCTCCTTGTCCATGGGTCCTGTGTACATGTTCCTTGACTACACCCTTCCCCTTCTTTCCCCAGTTATCCTGCTCCCTACTCCACTCTGATTACAGTCAGTTTGTTCTTTATTTCCATGTCTCTGATTCTATTTTACTAGTTTGTTTGTTTTGTTGATTAGATTCCATTTACAGGTGAGATCCTATGGTATTTGTCTTTCACCACCTGGCTAATTTCACTTAGCATAATGCTCTCCAACCCATCCACGCTGTTGCAAAGGGTAGGGGTCCCTTATTTCTTTCTCCTGCATAGTATTCCATCATGTAAATGTGCACAATTTTTTTTTATCCACTCATTTGCTGATGGGGCTTAGCTCTGTCCAGCCGTGGCTATTGTAAATTGTGCTGCTATGAAAAGAGGGGTGCATAGGTTCTTTTGGATTGGTGTTCTAGGGTTCACAGGGTATAATCCCAGCTGTGGAATTGCTGTGTCAAAAGGCAGTTCCATTTTTAGTTTGTTTAGGAAATTTATACTCTTTTCCCAAGTGACTTCACCAGTCTGGGTTTCTGAGGGTTCTCTTCGTTTCATATCATTGCCCACCCTTCTTGTTTGTCGGTTTGCTTATGATGGCCATTTTGACCAGTGTGAAGTGGTATTTCATTGTTATTTTACTTTGAATCTCTGTGATGGCTAGTGATACTGAACATACTTTCACATGCCTCTGCCCCTCTGTATGTCCTCCTTGGGGAAGTACCTGCTCAGGCTCTTTGGCCATTTTTTAGTTAGATTGTTTGTCTTCTTAGAGTGGAGTCATGTGAGTTCTTTATATATTTTGGAGGTTGAACTCTTGTCTGAGGTTTTATTGGCCAATATGTTTTCTCATATGGTTTGTTCCCTTTTCATTTTGCTGATGTTTTCTTTAGCTGTGCAGAAGATTTTTTATTTGATGTGGTCCCATTTGTTTATTTTTCCTTTATATCCCTTGCCCTATGGGTGTATCAGTGAAAATACTACTCTGTGGAATATCTGAAATTTTCCTGCCTATGTTTTTCTCTAGGGCTTTTATAGTGTCACTACTTATGTTTAAGTCTTTTATTTATCTTGAGTTTATTTTTGTGTATGGTGTAATTCATGTTCTAGTTTCATTTCTTTGTATGTACGTGTCCAGATATTCCAACACCATTTATTGAAGAGGCTATTTGTACTCCACTTTGTGCTCCTGCCCCCTTAATCTAATATTAATTGACCATAGAAACATGGTTTTATTTTGGGTCTCTCTATTCTTTTCCATTTTCTATGTATCTGCTCTTATGCCAGTACCAGACTGTTTGATTTTAGTGTCTTTGTAATACAGTTTGAGATCAGGTATTATGCTCCCCCTTCTTTGTTCTTCTTCCTCAAAATTTCTGAGGTTATTTGGGGTCATTTGTGGTTCCCTATAAATTTTTGAAATATTTGTTTTGTATCTGTGAAATATGTCATTGGTATTTTAATAGAGATTGAGTTGAATCTATAAATTGCTTTAAGTAGTATGGACATTTTAATAATATAAATTCTTCTAATGCATGAACACAACATATGCCTCTATTTTTTATGTCTTCCTTAATTTGTTTTTCCATGCTGTATAGTTTTCTGAGTGCAGGTCTTTTACCTCCTTGGTTATGTTTATTCCTAAGTACTTTATTTTTCTTAGTGCTATAGTAAATGGGATATTTTTCCTAATTTCTGTTTCTGATAGTTCATTGTTGGTGTACAAAAATGCCTTTGATTTCTGAATATTGACTTTGTAGCCTGTGGTTTTTCCAAATACACTCATTAGGTAGAGTAGATTTTTGTGGACTGTATAGGGATTTCTATGTATACTATCATGTCATCTGCAAACAATGAGTTTTACTTCGTTCTTCCCAATTTGAATGTTTATTATTTCTTTTTCTTGCATGATAACTGGGGCTAAAACTTTCAATACTACTTGAATTGAAGTGGTGAAATAAGATACCCTTGCCTGTGTGGCCTTAATCTATATTTTCCTCTGTAATCCCCAGGGGACTGAAGAGAAGGGCAGTTAGAAACTAACCAAGGGTTAAGGCTCTGCAGTAACTCATATGAGACTTCCAAGCTAGCAAAGCTCAGGAAAATGCAACTTCATGGTACCTATAGGCTGATGAGTTCTGGAGATTTGCTGAAGGAATGAAGACTGACGATTCTAAACATAACACTTTATTCTCTTCACTTTTACTCTATTATTCTCAGTTCCCCAAATCTGTTCAGAGAAATAAATGAGAGGACATTTTCTATCAGAAAAAAATAATGTACCTTAGATATTGAGTGTTTTGGGGAGGGGTTTCTACACCTGAGCTTCAGTACGAAACAACCTGAGCATTGCTTTGTTTTTGCTGACTATCTTTCCTGAAATAGTATAATTTTGCATACTTTGGTGACATGAGGACTCTCCCTCTAGTGAAGACTGAGGCCAGGTGGTATAATATAGTACTTACTCAGAGAGCAGGACAAGCCTGATATAATTTTTCAAACATCTATAAATCTGTTTATAGGGCTCATCGGATTTGTTATCTTCAAAATGTTTGCATCCAGTCAACGAGGCCCTCAATAAATGTTTATTAAGAAATGAAATAAAGAATTTCCTTTGTTCTGTTGTTTACTTACTTAGACCTTGGCCTTAAACCTGACCATGTGAATGTATAATGTAGCAGCTTTCTCCCTCTAAAGGAGCACATGATTTTAG
Source organism: Anoura caudifer (assembly GCA_004027475.1). Lineage (NCBI taxonomy): Eukaryota > Metazoa > Chordata > Mammalia > Chiroptera > Phyllostomidae > Anoura > Anoura caudifer. The sequence continues at coordinate 29,710 of PVKU01006451.1, forward strand.
GAAAATGCTCCACTTTCCTGGGCCAATGTTCATGTGTCTGAGAGCAAGTTCCCTTTAGTTCTGAACTCTGTCTCAAGCTATTTTTTCCATTGGCCAGGTCAGCAGTGATGCTGCCTATTGCCAGCAGCTGTGCAGGGCCCTGCTACCCTCAGTGCTGGCACTATGGTGGAACTGCACTGGAGGAGGCTGGAAGGAGTGTTACAGTTTGGTGTTCATGTGATTTCTTTGCTTAATGGGTCTGAAATATAGACTGGAATGTTTTCTGTTTACATTTCACTTTGCATTATTCTTTGTTGTGACACACCATTGAGAATCTGACTTAATAGTGGTGATGTTATTTTCTCATCACAAGTTATGCCTTTGGTAAGAGCACACTGAAGCAGTTTGCTGGAAATTTTTTCAAATATTCACTAAAACTACTGATGCTAATTCAATGACACACTAGTAGGCCTACTGTCCTTCTATATTGATACTTTGTTAGTAGCTCTCAATTATATTGTTAAAGAATCAGAAAAAATCATGCAGGCAGGAGATTATTTGCTCTGTTAAAATGGAGACTTAAAGAAATGAAGAGCATTGTTTAAGTTCCTGTACTGAAAGAGAAATTTCTGGTCCATATATGTGAGCTTTTCTAACAAGATGTAAAACAGATAGATGAATAAATAAATAAATACATAAATACAAGTATGTTCTGTACCTAATACTTATTAAAATATTCTTCAGAACTTTTCTAAAAGATACTTCAGAAATATTCTTCATTCTATAGCTCATCAGATAGTTTGGACAAGGTAAAAATTAAATCATTCATCTATCAGCATATTAACAGAAAAACTGTTTTTGGAGATCACATTCTTCTAAATGATGTATTGAGATAGAAGAATGTTTCTACAAACCTAAGTGCTCGGAATGAAATAAAACACAGTGATATGCTTCTATACAGACACTGGGGTAGGATGAGCCAACATTAGCCATGGTGGCCTCAAAAGGGTTTTTAGTGACTTCACAGCTGAGACCTAAAAGGGTGGTGGGATGAGCTTGTTCATATTTATGGAAAAATTGACAAAGTGTGTGCAAATTCCTGGACTAGCAAAGAGGAAGACAAAAACAAGGCCAGTGGTTGTTTGTTTGTAGCACTGGGCATTGTCTGAAACAATGTTACTTGTGAAATTATGAATTGTCTACCACCCCTACAAGAATATAAAATCCAAATTGTCAGGGTCTTTGTTTCGTACTGTTTACTCTTCTTTTCCAGCACCCAACACACTGTCTGGCAGATAATAGGTATATATTAATATTATTGAATGAAAGAAGAATATGCAAGGTCTATGAAATTTCTCCAACTCAGCTCCTGATATTGCAGGTGAGTTATGAAACACCCAGTTTTCCAGGGGGAATGGGAACAGGCATAGACTTTTGGATTATAGGCCTCTAATTTTCCCATGCACCATCCGGCCCTCTGCTGCATCAATTGTGAAGAGCTGGTTGAGTGTTTTTAAAAAGCACAAGTTCTCCCATACAGAATTCCTTGCTTCCTAGATTTCACATTGTAAGGTTGTATTTGAAGAATCTTTTTACCTTGTAAGTTCCAACACCGCCCTCCACCCCAGAAAAGACAGAAAGAAAGATAATTTCAGTACAGAGGAGAAAACCATACAGAATGTGCCTTTTCTCTAAGCATTCAAACCAATATGAGAGTACAACTTATATCAAAAAAAGAAAAACAAAAACAAAACCACACCTGATTTTAAAATGGGCAAAAGATTTGAAGAGATATTTCACTAGAAGCCACTGTGAAGCTTCCCAAAACAAGAAACAATAGGAGGCACTTGGTTTGTTTTTAAGTTTTACAAAAGACCACTGGGAGGTTTTCCCCAGGTGGAGGACAAAAACTGAACTGTTTGTAATTTCATCCCCTTAAGGTGTATATCTGAAAATGAGGCTAAGTTGGGCACTGTGGTCTCAGCTCACAAGCTGGACCATAGACCTATTCAGATTGGTGTTCCACGCTCTGCCTCACTTATCCTTGTAACTCTTTTTTACGATTTTTTTAAATTTATTTTTGGAGAGAGAGAAAGGGAAGGGGAAAGAAGGGAGAGAAACATCAATGTGTGATTGTCTCTCATGCACCCCCTACTGGACACCTGGCCCACAACTCAGGCATGTGCCCTGAACTTGGAAAGAAAACAGGGACCCTTTAGTTTGCAGGCCCAAGCTCAGTCCACTGAGCTACACCAGCAAGGCCCTTCTTGTAACACTTCTACCTCTGTTTTTCAGCATCAGATTCATGGGATTACAGCCCAAGAGCATTAAGAGACATTTTCCTTCTCACACCTTAGGATGCCCTTAGGAAATGGTTTCTAGCATCATCCTCATTGCGCAGGTTGGGAGATTGGGGAGGCCCTGAAAGGCACAAAGACTTCCTCAGGTAACAAAACTGGTAAGAAAAGGAGTTCTTTTTTATTTTTAATTTATTTTAATTGTTGTTCTTGTACAGTTTTCTGTCTTTTACTCCCATCCCAGCCCACCGCCCCAGCCCTCCCCAGCTCCCTCCCATTTCCACCCCCCTAGTTTTTATCCATGTGTCCTTTATACTTGTTCCTGTAAACCCTTCCCCTTTTCCCCTGAAATTCCCTCCCCTCTCCCCTCTGGTGACTGTCAGTCTGTTCTCAATTTCAGTGTCTTTGGTTATATTTTGCTTGTTTGTTTGTTTTGTTGGTTATGTTCCTGTTAAAGGTGAGGTCATGTGGTATTTGTCTTTCACTTCCTGGCTTATTTCACTTATCATGATGCTCTCCAATTCCATTCATGCTGTTGCAGAGGGTAGGAGCTCCTGCTTTCTTTCTGTTGCATAGGATTCCATTGTGTAAATGTACCATAGATTTTGATCCATTCATTTACTGATAGGCACCTGGGTTGCTTCCAGTGCTTGGCTATTGTAAATTGTGCTGCTATGAACATTGGGATGCACAGGTTTTTTGAACTGGTATTTCAGGGTTCTTAGGATATAATCCTAGCAGTGAGATTAATAGGTCAAAAAGTAGATCAATTTTTAGTTTTCTTAGTAAATTCCATACTGCTTTCCATAATGGTTGTACCAGTCTGCAATCCCACCAACAGTGAACTAGGGTCCCCATTTCTCCACAGCCTCTCCAACACTTGTTTGTTGATGTTTATGATGGCCATTCTGACTGGTGTGAAGTGACATCTCATTGTGGTTTCAATTTGCATCTCTCTGATAGCTAGCAATATTGAGCATCTTTTCATGTGTCTCTGGATCCTCTCTATGTCCTCTTTGGAGAAGTGTCTGTTCAAATCCTTTGCCCATTTTTTGATTGGGTTGCTTGTCTTCTTAGAGTGGAGTCATGTAAGTTTTATATATATTTTGGAGATTAAACTCTTGTCTGAGGTAACATTGGCAAATATGTTTTCTCATACAGTTGGTTCTCTTTTTATTTTAATACTGTTCTCTTTAGCTATGCAGAAGCTTTTTATTTTGATGAGATCCCATTTGTTTATTCTTTCCTTTATGTCTCTTGCTCTAAGAGACATATCAGTAAAAATGTTGCTGCATGAAATATCAGATTTTTCCACCTATGTTCTCCTCTAGGACTTTAATGGTGTCATAGCTTATATTTAAATATTTTATCCATCTTGTATTTATTTTTGTGTATGGTGTAAGTTGGTGTTTGAATTTCATTTTTTTGCATGTAGCTGTCCAGGTATCCCAACACCACTTGTTGGAGAGGCATTTTTTACTCCATTGTATGTTGCTGTCCCCTTTGTCAAATATTAATTGACTGTGGATATTTGGTTTTGTTTCTCAGCTCTCTGCTGGGAAACAGGGACCTTTGGGTTTGAAGGCCCAAACTCAGTCCACTGAGCTACATCAGCCAGGGCTAGCCTGGTAACACTTGTACATCTGTTTTTCAGCAACACATTCATGGGGTGTCAGACTAAGGGTGTTAAGAGACATTTTCTCATTCACACCTTAGGATGCCCTTAGGAAATGGTTTCTAGTATCATCCTCACTGTTCAGGTTGGGAGACTGGGGAGGCCCCGAAAGGCACAAAGGCTTCCTCAGGCAGGACGCAAAACTGGTAAGAAAAGGAGTTCTGAACTCAGCTTTCTCCCCTAAGCCAAAGACCTGATACATTCCCAGGGAGCTGTGGAGAGGACTGTGTTAGGTAGTAGTGTACAGAGATGGAGATGACATGAGAGAGGAAGATGAGGACTTACAGCCCACAGGGAACTTTGGGAGTTTTTGATTGGAGGAAGGGGCTGAGGTCATAGAACCTTGAAGGGGTGACCTCACTTCTTTGGTGACAGACCCCCAATAGTAATTAGAGCTCTGGTAACTAGGCATCCACATTCTAGAGACAATGGCCGAGGAGGCCTGGAGCCCACAACCATAAACCTGGGGAGAGCACGCTTCGTGAGAAGCTTGGGTCCCACACCCAAGGCCCTGGGAAAGACACCAAGCTAGCGCTGGGGAAAGTATGCTCTGAGTGCTGAACAGGAAGGGAGAAATGTGATACCAATCACCCCTCAACCTGCTGCAGCCAGCAAGACCAGAAAAAAAATGGTTTGACCAGTTTGAAACCAGCAAGAGGCTTGTTTTTGTTTGTTCGTTTGATATTTTTAAGTAAATTTTTATTTTTTAATTTTTATTATTTTTATTGCTCAATTCCTTTTTCTTCTCTTTCTTTCTTTGTTGTGTTATTACTTCTTCCTTTCTTTCCAATTTTATCTCTTCTTCCTCCCTTCTTCTGCTTTTTTTCTTTTTCTCTTTTTAAATACCCACAAGTGAGATAAAAAACCTGGAATTGTGAAAAGACCAGAGTTGAACTCAAAGAGGGGACATCCCAACAGCTGAGACAGTGAGAGAAATTTCACTTTGCTATTACAGAGAAACTGCAAGTTATTGTATATTTGTATTATTATTTTCATTATTCATACATCTTTTATTTTAATAATATTTGGGTATTCCTCTTCTTTCTGTTTAGTCTCCTTTGCTTAGCTGGTTATATTGTATCATTTGACAGGTTTTCCCTGTTCTCTCTTTCACAGTGCATTGCTAATTTACTGTCCTTCACTTCATTTGTGTTCCATTAGCACACTACTCAAGGTCCTATACTCCCTATTCTTGTTATCTAGATCTGATAGATTCTGTCATATGATTGTTGCTCTAATATTATTGTAAATAATAGCTGTTCCATAAAATTTCAAATACTACACAACACCCCTCCCAGATCATAGCCCACATCATGGTTTCCTGAACTCTATTATTGTAGTGGTTAATTCTATTCTCTCACACATACACCTATTTACTGTCCTTTACTCTATCCTTACCTCAGAATTGGACCTCTCACAGGCTCACTGCTTTCTAGATCCAATTCACAATCCTTTCCTCCCTAACAAGAGTCTTATCTTCTTTCCGTCCTTTCTGAAAAGTGGCTATTTGGGTGGAAGATCATGGTTAACACTATACAAAGCCAAAGGATCTCCTATCTCTTCTCTACTGGCTGCTACTGTAAATATCATAGAATATTCTCTTGCTGTCCTAAACCCTTTTGCTTTACCTTTCCAACAGATCACAAAAAGAGGAGTTGGAAGCTGTGAACAGCAGAATGCTGAAGGAGACTGCACCAATGAGTCTCACAGGTATTCTAACACAGAAGTTCACACCATAAACCCAGGAAGGCAGAACAGATTAATTTAAGAAGGTGAGGCTAACATGAAGAGTCTCACAAACAATGGGAAGACAAAGAAACAATCCCCAAATGAAATGAAAGGAGGAAGCCTCAGAAAGAATGCTAAATTAAATAGAGGCAACTCAACTATCAAATACTGAGTTCAAAGCAATGGTTATCAGGAAGCTCAATGAGCTCACAGTGAATTACCAGAAACTACAGGGAAACTACAATGAACTCACTGCAAACTATATTAACATGAAAAACAAAATAGAAACTATCAATAAGGGCCAAGAGAAAATGAAGAATACAATATCTGAACTGAATAACACAGTAGAAGGAACCTAAAGCAGGATTGATGAAGCAGAAGATCAGATCAGTGAGCTGAATGACAAAGTAGAAAAAAACACCCAGAAAGAGCAAGAAAAGGAAAAGAGGCTCAGAAAGAATGAAGAGAGATTAAGAGAAATGCAAGACAATATTAAACATAATAATATCTGTATAATAGGGATACCAGAAGAAGAAGAAGAGCAAGGGATAGAAAACCTATTTGAAAAAGTAATGATGGAAAACTTCCCTAATTTGATGAGAGAAAAAGTCACACAGATCCAGGACACACAGAGAGTCCCATTCAAGAGGAAAACAAAGAGGCCCACTTCAAGACACATCATAATTAAAATGGCAAAATTCCAAGACAAAGAGATTCTTAAAAGCAGCAAGGGAGAAACAGGAAATAACATACAAGGGAGCCCCAATAATGTTAGCAGCTGACTTCTCAATGGAAACACTCCAAGCCAGAAGAGAATGGCAAGAAATATTCCAAGTAATGAGAACCAGAGGCCTGCAAACATGGCTACTTTACCCAGCAAGGCTCTCAATCAAGACAGAAGGCCAAATAAGGAACTTCCCAGACAAAAGAAGTCTAAAAGAATACACCTCCACCAAACCAGCTCTGCAAGAGATGCTAAAAGACTGCTTGAAGGAAAGGAAGGAAAAGAGAGAGAGAGACTGGAATACAGGTACAAAAATGACAATGAATAAGTACCTATCAATAAAAACCTTAAATGTAAATGGATTAGATGCTCCAATCAAAAGGCATAGAATAGCTGAATGGATAAGAAACCATGACCCACACATATACTGCCTACAAGAAAATAAAGATCTACACAGACTGAAAGTGAAGGGCTGGAAACACATTTTCCAAGAAAATGGAAAGGCAAAAAAAAAAAAAAAAGAAAAGAAAAGAAAAGAAAGAAAGAAAGAAAAAAAGTAAGTTGAGGCAGCAATACTCATATCAGACAAGATAGACTTCAAAAATATGGCCATAGAGAGAGCCCCAGAAGGCCACTTCATAATACTCAAGGGAAGAATACACCAAGAAGACATAAACATTATAAATATATATGCACCCAGCATAGGAGCACCCAAATGCATAAAGAAAATCTTAGAGGACTTCAGGAAATATTGACAGCAACACAATTATAGTAGAGAATTTTAACACCCCACTGTCAAAAATGGACAGATCTTCCAAACAAAATATCAACAAAGATATTGTGGCATTGAACAATGCCCAAAATGAAATGGGCTTATCTGACATATATAGAGAGCCCTTCATTCCAAAGAATCTAAATACACATTCTTTTCAAATGCACATGGAACATTTTCAAAGATAGGCCACATGATAGGACACAAAACAAGCCTCAGCAAATTCAAGAAAATTGAAATCATACCAAGCATTTTCTTGGATCACAAGGGACCAAAACCAGAAACCAACCCCAAGGAAAAAAGCCTAAAACACTCAAAATCATGGAGATTGAATAGCATGCTATTAAACAATGAATGGGTCAAGAATAAAATTAGGGAAGAAATCAAAGTGTTCCTGGAAACAAATGAAAATGAAGTCACAACAACCCAAAATGTATGGGACACAATGAAGGCAGTCCTGAAAGGGAAGTTCATAGTGATATAGGCCTACCTAAAAAAGATAGAAACATTTCAAACATATGACCAAACCCTACATCTACAAAAACTCAAAGAACAACAACAAAGACAGCCCAGAGAAAGTAGAAGAAAGGAGATAACCAAGATCAATGCAGAATTAAATGACATAGAGACTAAAAGCGCAATTCTAAGGATCAATGAATCCAGGAGATGGCTCTTTGAAAAGATAAACAAATTCGACTAGCCTTTAAGCAGACTCATCAAGAAAAAAAGAGTGAAGACCCAAATAAATGCAATCAGAAATGAAAGAGAAGAGATTACACCTGATACCACAGAAATACAAAGGATTGAAAGAAACTAGTATGAAGAACAATATGCCAAGAAATTTGAAAACCTAAGTGAAATGGACAAATTTTTAGAAAAATATAATCTTCCAAAACTCCATGAAGAAGCAGCAGAAAGCCTGAACAGACCAATAACAGCAGATGAAACTGAAGCAGTAATCCGAAAACTCCTGACACACAAATCCCTGGACTGGATGGTTCCACAGGAGAATTCTACAAAGCATTTAAGGAAAAGCTAACCCCTATCCTTCACAGACTAGTCCAAAAAATACAAAATGATGGAAGACTCCCAAACTCTTTTTGTGAAGCCAACATCATCCTAACCACAAAACCAGAAAAAGACACAACAAAGAAAGAAAACTTCAGGCCAATATCACTGATGAAAATAGACACCAAAATCCTCAACAAAATATTGGCAAACCACATCCAACAATACATTAAAAAGATCATACTCCATGACCAAGTGGGATTCATCCCAGGGATGCAAGAATGGTTCAACATTCGCAATCAGTAAATGTAATACATCACATAAACAAAAGCAAAGACAAAAATCACATGATCATATCAATAGATGTAGAAAAAACATTTGATAAGATACAGCACCCATTTATGATAAAAAAATCAGCAATGTGGGAATAGCGGGAGCATTTCTCAACATAATAAAGTTGCATATGTGAGACCTACAGTCAACATCATACTCAATGGGCAAAAACAAAAATCTTTTCCACTAAGATCAGGAACAAAACAAGTTTGTCCACTTTCACCACTTCTATTCTACATAGTATTGGAAGTTTAGCCACAGTGATCAGACAAGAGAAAGAAATAAAGTCATCCAAATCAGAAAGGAGGAAACAAAAACATCACTGCAGATGACATAGCGTACATAGAAAATCCTATAGACTAGATGAAAAAACTTCTTGACCTAATAAATGCATTTGGCAAAATAGCTGGATACAATGTCAATATCAAGAAATCAGAGACAGTTTTGTATACCAACAATGAAACAGCAGAAGCAGAAATCAAGAAAAAAATCTCATTTGATATAGTAAAAGAAAAATAAAATACCTAGGAATAAACCTAACCAAGGAGGTAAAAGACCTATATGCAGAAAACTACACAACACTGAAGAAAGAAATCAAGGAAGACACAAACAAATGGAAACATATACTGTGTTCATGGATCGGGAGAATTAACATCATCAAAATGTCCATACTACCCAAAGCAATTTACAGATTCAATGCAATGCCTATTAAAGTATCAATGGCATATTTCACAGACATAGAAAAAACATTTCAAAAATTTATATGGAAACCATAAATGGCCCCAAATAGATGCTGCAATTTTGAGAAAGAAGAATAAAGTAGGAGGGATCACAATACCTGATACCAAACTGAATTACAAGGCCACTGTAATCAAAATAGCCTGGTACTGGCATAAAAACAGGCACATGGACCAGTGGAGTAAAACAGAGAGCCCATAAATAAACCTAATTCTCTATGGTCAATTAATATTTGACAAAGGGGGCAGCAACATAAAATGGAGTAAAAATAGCCCCTTCAACAAATAGTGTTGGCAGAACTGGACAGCTTCATGCAAAAAAATGAAACTTGAGCACCAACTTACACCATATACAAAAATAAATTCAAAGAAGATAAAAGATTTATTTATTTTTACTTTTTTAAAGATTTTATTTATTTATATTTAGAGGGGAACGGAAGGAGAGAGGGAGACAAATACCGATGTATGGTTGCCTCTCATGCATCCCCTGCTGGGAACTGGCCTGCAACCTAGGTATGTGCCCTGACTGGGAATCGAACGGTGATCCTTGGGTTCACAGACCTGCACTCAATCCATTGAGTTACATCAGCCAGGGCTCAAGGTGGATAAAAGATTTTAAATATGAGTTGTGACACCACTAAAGTCCTAGAGGAGAACATAGACAGGAAAATCTCAAATATTTCATGCAGCAACATTTTTACTGATATGTCTATTAGAGCAAAGGACATAAGGGAAAATAAGCAAATGGGATCTCATAAAAATAAAAAGCTTTTGCATGGCTAAAGAAAACAGCATTAAAAATAAAAAGGCAACCAAAAACAACTGTAAGTGAAAACATATTTGCCCATGATACCTCAGACAAGGATTTAGTCTCCAAAATATATAAAGAACTTACACAACTCCACTCTAAGAAGACAAGCAACCCAATTAAAAAATGGGCAAAGGACTTGAGCAGACACTTCTCCAAGGAGGACATAGAGAGGATCCAGAGACACATGAAAAGATGCTCAATATTGCTAGTTATCAGAGAGATGCAAATTAAAACCACAATGGGATACAACTTCACACCACTAAGAATGGCCATCATAAACAAAGCAACAAACAACAATTGTTGAAGTTGTGGAGCACAGGGAACCCTAATGCACTGTTGGTGGGATTGCAGTGTTGTGCAACCACTATGGAAAACAGTATGGAATTTTCTCAGAAAACTAAAACTGGATCTCTCTTTTGACCTGCATTTCCACTGGAGGCTTATATCCTAAGAACCCTGAAACACCAATCTAAAACAACCTATGCACCCCAATATTCATAGCAGCACAATTGACAATAGCCAATTGCTGGAAGCAACTTACATGCCCATCAGCAAATGAGTGGATGAAAAAACTATGGTACATTTATACAATGGAATTCTATGCGGCAGAAAGAAAGGAGTCCCTACCCTTTGGGACAGCATGGATGGAACTAGAGAGCATTAGGCTAAGTAAAATAAGCCAGGCAGTGAAGGACAAATACCATATGTACCATATGATCTCACCTTTAACAGGAACCTAATAAAAAAATAATAAATAAATAAATAAATAAATAAATAAATAAATAAATACAAGCACAATATAACCAAAGACACTGAAATAGAGAACAGGCTGACAGTGACCAGCGGGGATAAGGGAGGGAATTTCTGGGGAATTTTAGGGGAAAAGGGGAAGGGTTAACAGGAACAAGTATAATAAAATAGAGACAACTGCCTATCTAGTCAGGAGAGTATGCAGTCAGGAGACCAGGATGTTTCTGTGTTGCTTCCTGCTATTTTGGAGCTCTAGGCTATAGAAGTCCAGAGAGATAAATATTTCCCTTGCTTTAGATGCTGGCATAAGAGGAGTGTCATAAACACTTCCCACCACATGGAAAGACACAGCCCAAGGTATCACTGGTAAATGAAGGGAAGATGAATCAGGGCAGGCCCCACTGGGATTCCACTTGGGCTGCATCATACCACTTACCCCTCTTCCTGCCTTTTTGTGTGTGTTGGTGGTCATAAGGTTATTGGGATCAGGGGTGCTCACAATGGGTACAAGATGGTTGATAGGTGGTACAAATGGGAAGGGACTGTCATTACCTCAGTAATGGAGGCAGGAAGGGAAGGTGAGTGTGGGAGACCAAGCTCCTCTACTCACTGGGCCCTCAAGGTGACATTTTATTTCTTCCCAGATTGGAAGTGTTTTCAGTGTCTACCAGATGGGGGGAACTGAAATTGTGTTGGGAATCTTCCTCAGTGGCAATGCCCAGATAGGCCCCTGGAAACCCCTGATGCTTTATTGTGCTCAGTCTCTGTGGAAGTCCAAAAAGAACATTGTAGAGTTGGCTGATGGGTTCACTTGTGTCACCAAGCCCTACATTGGAGAAGTACACCAGGCAAGAAACACAGTGCAGTGCTGGTCTGTGGTGAGAGCTGACCCACACCCAGGGCTTTGAGATGAATGTGGTGGAATCAAAACCTAGAATCAAATCTGGGGCTTTGAGGATTTCATACACCCACTGCCGAATTCATATGGTGCTCCAATCCAACTACCAGGTTTCTGGTAGGGTAGAAATCCATTCTTCACAATTGTTAGAATCTTAGAGTGAAAAAAAATATATTGTTCCATTCTATTGTTTCGATTGTTTAACTACCTGTACCATGTATCTTGTGGAGTAGTCACCTCTGCTGTCTCTGATGATCTTCAAGTCTACACATCATCACACATACAGGGTAGTTTGTTTAAAACAACAAACAAACCAACATGGGAGGGATGTACATAGTTGATATATTTGTCTGCAACTTGACATCTCACAAAACATGCAAACCCTTTAATCCATCCAGGCCAGGAACTATGGCCTTACACATCTCCATATTACCCAATAAAGAATGTAATTTTCTTTAGTGATTTAGGCTTTTCCTGTTGTTGCACCTTGACATGATGCCATTCTACTGTGATTTCTGCAGTGAGACCTGGATCAGCCTCACTGTGTCCTGATAGACTGTATCCTAGTTTTCTAGATCTCCATCACACAGGACAGCAGATTGGGTGGAAGGTTACTGAGGTCTCCTGGCTCAGTACCCAGCTCTGTCTTTGCAGATCCTTGACAATGACATCCTTGAAGTGCTGGTGCACAAGGCCCACTTTAGCATCTACAGGGTCAAAGTGCAGGTGCACCAGACCAACACCACCATCAAACGATGGTCTTAGGTAAGAGCTAGGCCAGGGACTCTCCAAACCCAGGTATCCAAGATGACCTGAGAGCAAGAATCTAGGCACAAATATGGGGATGGCTTCCTCATGACCCTCCCAATACTTTCTGTAAAGTGACTCACTATCCCATGCACATAGGAATCTGGAGCTCCACTTCTCCCACCAGCTAGATAGGGCAGGAAAAAGACATTCCTCTCATTTTTGTAGGAATGTAAGAGAAAAAAAATATGTTACACTTCACAGAAGAGCTTGAGAACATTAGCATTTTGCTGTTTTCATTGATTTTCCTACCAGCCCCATAATTCTGGTGCAATAGTAAGCTGCACTGTCCTTGCAGACCTGCAAATCCAGCACATCATCACACTGGATTAGAGGGTATTGTACACAAAATTAATAGAAAGTCAAATATAGGATTATTCCTCTGCAACTTTTCACTTCACAGACCAGTGCAAACCATTGTAATCTGGCCAATTCAGGAAATGTGACCTTACTCATGTCCATACTATCTCATGAAGGAAGTACTTTCCACAGTGTTCAGCCATTCACTAATTTTAGACTTTGACATTATTCAATTCTATTTCCACTTCAGCAGGGATGAAATGTACATCCTCACTGTGTCCCAATACAATATATCAGTTTGCCAGAGCTGCTATATGGCTGAAGCAGACGTTGGTTAGAGGGTTCCTGATGCTTATTGTCTGGGTGTTGGATTTGCTTTGTAGAGTTTGGATGAAGACATCCTGGAGGAGATGGTGAATGAGTATACCTAATGTACATTGTTAAACAAGAGGAAGGTGCATTAGGCCATTGATACCAGGACATGTTTCACTGAGGTGAGAGATAGCTCAGGGGGTTCTCCATACCCATGACCCAGAGATTAAATTCTACTGCCCAGGACCAGACATAGTCTGGGGACGGCCCCACAAACCTAAATGGTATTCCGTACACTGTCCCACAGTGCTGAAAACCCAGGCTTCTGGACCTCAATCTTTCCCTCCAGCTACAAGTGAGAGTAGAAAGAAAATACTTGTTTTAATAGGAATATTTGAAAACATACTTATTTTGATTATGGTAGATCTCATGCATGTTTGTAATTTTCTTATTCTTTTGTGATAGTTTTTTTTTTTTTAAACTGCCTGCCACACATACTCTGCAGAGCAGTGAGGTCAACAGTCATCGAAGACCTTCTCCAATAAAGGAGGTTGTTTGCCACTGCAATGCAGCTTCTCAGTGCTGGTGGACATGGTGTCATTTACCTCAGGAGCCATATCAGCAGTCCTGCCAGATCACCTAAGTGTGCCCCATGGAACTGTGTATTGCTGGGGATGCCATAACATAGGATGCCACTGAGTGATATAAAGTTCAGACACTTAATTTTTCACAATTCCAGAGACTAAGATCTGGAAGTGAGGGTGTCAGTAGGACTGGTTCTTTTGAGGTTTTTTTTCTGTTCTTGGTAAGTGACCGTCTTTTCACTCTGGGTCACACGAATCACTTCTGTCTCCTTGTCTGCTCACCTCTTCCTCTAAGGTGACTGGTCATATTAGGGTAAAACACATCTTTGAATTCCCTTAACCTTAACAACCTCCTTTAGCACATACTAATACAGGCATATTTTGAAGTTCTCAGAGTTTCAAAGTCATGGCATTTGGATGACACATTTTAGACCACAATGTTTACCTCTACTATCCTCAGCTGGAAGGTCAGGCAACCAGATTCCAAAATGAAAAGTCTATTGGATTACAGTGCCAACAGAATTTTCTGATGATGGCTGCTGCCTTGCACCTGACCTGGCCTAAGTGTTTCTCATTTGTTTTTATTTAGAGCAAAGCAAGGAAAATAGTGACAACTGTAACTGAAGAAAAATAAAATATAAAAATTACCAATTCCATTATGAGGTGTCCCAGGCAATCCCGCTGTTCCTTGGCTTTCATTTGTCCCCAAAGTACTTTGACTCACCTGTCAGCTTGTGTCCATCAGCAGGGATTGCACCTTCCTGAGTCATCTGCTCAGACTCCTGCCTGGTGGCCAGCTTTCTCCAGTCAGGTGTCACCAGGCCTTTGCCTCTGTGCTGTTTCTACATCTCAAAATGAATTTAATTGCAATAAAGTGAAATAAGTGTCATTCTGGAAGTTACTGGTTTTCACAGGCTGCATCTATCCATCTTGTACTCACTTCCCAGATAAGGAGGGAGAGTGTTCCCCCATGTTTTCTATCCATGTCAGGAACAGATAAGTCTCAGGTAGCTAAGAGGAAATGCCATGCATTGCTAGCTTTGGACAGTTCTCAGTTCTATCCTGAATGACTTTGAGCAGTGATTTGACATCCCTAAGTGTGTGTGATATCATCTCTGTAATAACGGTACTGTTTGATAATTCATGGGTAGAAAGCTCTTCATAAGACCATGGGTATGGAAAGTCCACCATTCCTCATCTTTAAGAAATGCATTGAGAGGAAAATTGTATCAATACCCCCAACCACCAAAAAGTGATGGTCCTGTTAAAACCTCTTGATAAATCCGTATTTACCATGGGCAGTCCTAACTCTTCTCTTGCACAAACAGCTGATGGGCTGAGAGCTTTGGATTAGTTCCAGAACTCAGTCCTTCTGGTGATTCATGGGAATTCCACTGATTGGATGTCTATTTTGCTCCCTCACAGGATGCAGCTGTGGTCAACTATCAATTCAGTGAAACCTGTAGAATCCGTTCCCTCCAGGGAGGCATACTGAAGATGTTGGAGGAGTTCATGACTCCAGATTTCCTGAGTGGAAACATCACCCACCTATCCACCTTCAGGACCAGGTACCTGGCTTCCTCCAGAGCCAAGATTCTCTTGGATGATCTGCTAACTTGGTGAGCCATGTCCCCTCTCACAGCTCTGATTATGCCCACTGCAAGCAGAGTGCCTTAAAAATATCACTACATCTTCCTGAGCCTCAGTTAGCTCCTTTCAAATATGAGATGACAGAAATCCAACCTCATGAAGTTTTTGCAGGGACTACTGTGGGTACAATCCAGCCAGGTCTTAGCTGGAACCTATCTCAGTAGACAGGGCTTCTTGAGGTGCTGTGGCAATTCGTGGCCTTTATTTTGCATTTATGCCCATGATGGAAATTCTCCTCCCTCACCCATTGTAGCATGTGGCATCTCTGAGTTTGGAAAAGTAATTGGAAAAGAATAAGTCAGGAAGTGGGGGGGAAGCACATCACTGTTCTTGGTCTTTGCGTTGCCACATGAGGAATCTCTGGGGATAGCAGGGATCCCCAGGCCCACTCAGATATCTAGGATGGTTCTGGTTGGACTTCATTTATTCCACAATGTGTATGAAGCACCTACCACAAGTGGGCCCTACTAGAAGCACTCAGCATAACTCAGTGAATGAAGTAGACACAATCCCAGGGCCTCAGTTTTAGTCAACAAATGAGTCAGTCACAATAGATGCTATTCGCAGGTCTTGTCCTCTATCTGCTACATCAGAGACCATCAAGGTCTTCTCAACACCTGACCGGCTACCTGCTCATGATGACAATGGACACTCACCAAGGGATCAAATACAGAGGTGTGTGGCATTTGGGTCCCAAAGGAAGACATCCTGTGTGGAGAGCACACTAGGAGTGGCAGAGGGGTTCTGACCCAAAGGATATCTTATAGATGTGATTCCCTAGCGAGGTCTGAGCTCTGGTGGCTTCTATGTCAAGAGAGCAGCATTGAGAGAACTGTGGATGTGGCCTGTGGCCTCATACCACTGGACTGAGGCTGGGCTGCAATATGGCCTATGGTCCCAAACCCACCACAGTCTTTTCTCACTCACCCTGCCTCTCTCCATTATCAGTTCTTCTCACCACCATCTCTAGTCTGCAAACAGTAGATGTTGTCACAGCTTGCTCAACAATATACCTCAAACATCAGTGTAGATGAGCAGGTGTATGAAGGCTTGGGTGGGAATTCACAGAAATCTGAGAAGAAATATAATTGGAAGAAAATACTCATTGGGTCTCCATGTTAAACCTCCTCCATTGCTAGGCCTGCTACTCCCCAGTCAGCAGCACAGGGGTCAGGGTTGTCATTGGGCTGCCCCCTGGTTGCACATGGGTATGCTCAGGCACCCTGTCCCAAACAAGGTTCTGTGGGAGAGCACAGTAGAAGAATTCCAGACCGTGACTCTGCTGCCCAACTGCCTCTCCCCAGGGCCATTGCTTCTATAGCGGGAACCTGGCCAGACCAGTTTCAGGTGTTGGGTCAGCCTCTATGTTTCCTTTTGTTCCAGCTGAAGCTAGCCTTGGTGCAGGTCATCTTCCCTACTTCACAGCAGCTGTGCCAGGCCTACCTGCTTTGGGTCATTCTGGAGAACCCGGAGACAACTGCATCATCTCTGGAAGGTGAGGGAACATCAGTGTGGGAGGATGATCTTGGGAGGGGAGTTGCATTGGTATGAATTCCCTTAAAGGCACTGGCAGCTTTCCCATCTCTGGAAAGGCAAGGAAGAATCAGGTATGTGTTTTTCTATCTGTTCTTTATCTCCTGCTCCTACAGAATCACCTCCACAGTTCAAGAGCAATGCAATAACTCAGGGAGGTTCTGCTCAATGGCTTGTGCCTGGTGCAGATAGAGACCTCACCCCAGCCTTGCCTGGCCAGAAGCTGTACCTGAAGTCAGGATGGAGGCATCTTTTGGACCCATTTTTCTTGCTCTCTTAGAAGTTCTAAGCTTCATCGTAAATACATGAGAGGACTATAACCCAACAACTTATTAATAGTTACAGAATGGATAATTTTTGACAATGACATATTGTTTACATAAAACATATTTCTTGAATACACTATTGTAAAGGAAATAAAGTTGTCAATTAAAACTATTTGTGGGTTATATGTACTCATATATGTAAAATAGAACTCAATACATATACATGCTGGGTTTTCAAAACACTGTAAATCATGTTTTACATAACTTGTAACTGAGACTTAAATTTTAGCATACATTCACAGATAGAAAGTAATGTTGAAAGTAAATTTGGAAATGTATACACCAAAATGTTCCACTAGTGAACTCTAGAAAGTGGGACTACTACAATTGACTGTCTTTTCTTTTTTGCTTAGTATATTTTCTGGTTTTCATACAACCATCAAGTATTCAAAATAACATAATAAGAAGAAACATTTTCATTTATTACACCTAAGCCTTTGATGTTCCATTTATATCTTAAAATACTTTTATTAAAAGCCAAAATTATTTATTGGGTTACACTCTACTTTCTTCCACATTTAGGTTGATATTTGAGCCACAAAACCACTACAGAAGCTATTTCTAATATTCAAAATCACTAGGGATGGAAGAACATTTCTGTGGATGTAACTAAAATCATTCAAAAGAGCCTCCTTCACGCAACTCTTACATACTCATTTTTCTTCTTTATACAGCCAGGAACTTAACATACAAAACACATTCAACTTAAGAATAGGCAATGTTCGTGTTAGTGAGCTGGACTGGACCTGGGGCAGGCCAGAAACCAGCCTGTGTTGTGTGGTTTCTTGACTTCCGAAAGAAAATATTTCACAACACAGGTTCAGGTGCTTTTTAAAGTCTGTATATTAAAGCCAAAGATGGTGAAAGGAAAGAATTTCTTAGGACATAGGAAGTAACAGGAGAAACTATGAGATGCTCTTCTTTGGTTCCCTACAAAGGTTTTAGAGAACAAGTGAGCCAAGGCAAACTGGCCTTTAGTTCACGGGAAAGCGAAATGCAGAATCTCATATCATCCAAAGAGGACTTGCCACTGTCAGATGATCCCCTGGGTGCACGTCTCACAGGGACCCTCACAGTTCAGGAGGAAGTAAAATGTTCAAGCCTGAGAAGGGGCCTGGCAGTGCTTTAGAGGGAACCTACACTGGCTCTTCATCTACAGGGTTTTTTTTTTTCTCTCTCTCTCTCTGCAGCTGAGAATATTCTAGGAGGCATGCAGTAAAATACATATTAGCTTTCCTGGTGAGTTTCTAATATGCTGATGCAACTGAAGGAGTGCATAGGGGTGTTTGGGAGTTTTTCTTTGTCCTGCTTTACTGTTCTATTTTATCTAGGGTCTGTCTGGGTTTAATTGGATTTCTGTTATTTATTCCCCTGACTTCTTTCATCAGTTGGCTTGGGTGGCACAAATGGCATTAATTGGGTCTATGTTCCAGGTCTTAGCAACAGGGAGTACAGGTATGTATTATCTTGTTAGGGAAGAGAGGTAAACTCCATATGCTCTCAGAGGCCCTTGGTTAGGGAAGACAAGGCTTTGTGATTCACCACCTTCCTGTAAGTTTTGAAAATTGTTTGGCTTTTTAAAAATTTCTTGTCTCAGTTTTGCCATTCCACTTACTCAGTAATTTTCCTAGCTTCTCCCTACTCTGCCTCATGTCCATCGGAGCACAATTGTATGGAAATGAGGTAATCATTCGTAGTCCTGCTGCAGGGACATTGCTCAGTGACACTCTGAAACAAGATAGAATTAAAATTAAGACCAACATGTCAAAAAAGTTGAAGCAAAAAGGGACAATTTCAGGGCCATCTCTAGGTAAGTATTTCAAAAGAAAGCATGCTGTGTAAAATGAAGACTCTTCATGTATATCCATACAAATGTGAGGCAAGATCATTCAAAGACAGTCATTCTCATGTTTATATCTTGATCTGAGTGGAGATACCTTTCCTGCCTTTTGATTCATATTTCTTTTTAATGAAAACCAGTGCATCTACAAACAAAGCCAACACTTGCCAGGTAACCCAAAGAAAAATTTAACTGTGAACTCAAGCTGAATTTTAAAATTCACTGAATTTTAATTCATGAAATGTCAATTTTGAAAATTTAGGTGGCTAATGGTGACCATAATAAACAGAGTAGTTCAAGATCCTAGCAAATAGATTCAAAATTGTCTTCATGAATTGCAGGATACCTTTTCTCCTCAACTCTGTATAGAAATAATTACAGGGCCATCAGTGTTCACAATATAAACAGGATGATCACGATCAGTCTGATTTCATTGGCCATTCCAAGACCTCTTCCTGGGAGGCAGAGCCAGCCTCTTTCAGTAGCACTTTGATAACAAAGTGCATCATGTCCCTTGCTGTTGGCACTATTTTGGCCTGGGGCTCCTGTAAGAGATTCTCATAGCTGATTTCTGAGGCAGTATTTCCTCCCTGGGGAAAAAAACAGACAGCGGTGAAGGAAATACTTTTCCCTTAATTTGTGCTGGGAGCTGTTGTCACCTTCTGATGTCTGGCAGCAATTGTGACCATGAGGGAAGAGTGAAGGGCAAGAACCCTACCTTAATGTCATGGAGCAGCTGAATTCTTTTCTGGGACCATCTACCTGTGGATTTGTTATTTTGTCATACAAACAAATGCCTAATGTTTAAGCCACTTTTCATCAGTATTGTGCTCTTACAATGCTCAGCTTCAATGCTGAATGAGATCCAAAACAAGTCATAGTAAGCAAGGTTGTATCATTTAATGGTATTTCAATAAATGTGTAAATGATGGAGCAAAGAGGAGGATAGTGGAAAGATGGGAGATATTTGACAGAAGTATCAACACTCTTCCAACAATTCCAGAAAGAATATTTAGGACACAATGTATGCCACAACTGTAGCCTGTTCTTAAAGAGCATGATCCAAGGACATAGACAACGTGGGAGAAGATAGATGGGGTGAAAATAGAAAAAAGAATGGAAAAAGTCAAAAGTCCGATCATAGGGGTCTGAAGGATATATAAAGGATTTTGGTCTTATTTCTAAATGCCACAGGAAAAATGTGTAAGTTTTAAATAAAAGACATTATATTTACATTTCCAAAGTATAGTCTAGGCTTCAGGTAGGTAGAGAATGGTTTGACAGAGGGAAAAACTGGAGGATGACAGAATAGAGAGAAGACATCCAATCAAGAGGCCATGATGTCAACATGGTTTAATACTCTCAATGCTAAATCTATGCTGGGGGCTAAAGAAAATGGGGTCAGATTGCACATGCTCCACCATCATCTCTTTCTTTTTAAAAACAGATGTGTTTACTATTTATCAGAAAGAGTGGGGGGGAGAGAGAGAGAGAGAGAGAGAGCGCGCGCACAATAGAGAGAAATGTTGGTTTGTTCCAATGAATTACACTTCATTGCTCTATTCTCATATGTCCCATGACTGGGGAATAAACCCAGAACCTTGGTGTATAGGGACAAAGCTCTAACAAACTGGGATACTTGGTCAGGGCCTTTACATCATGTTCTTAACCTACATTCATGAAGAAGAATGTATCTGTACACTCTCTTCATTATTAGGCTAATATAGTCACCATAAAAAATTTCTCATCACCCAGAAATTAACTCATTTCAATGATTAGCTGGATGTTTAAATCAACCATAGGTTTTGTCCTCTGTGCCCAACCATAAAAGAAGAAAAGTCTTGAAGCTCCTCAGTTTTCACAATGAGGCATTTGGGGCTCTGGAGGAAAGTGGCTCAACTACAGTGATAGAAACCTACTGTTTGTTAAGACTTTGCACAGTGCATACAAACTATCAATTACATCACCCAAGGGTCTTACAGGCACTTAATTAGCTTTAGTGACTGTACCAGTTGTGCATTCAAAAATGGAATGATAATGTGACTTGCACATTCTGTTGAAGAGATCTGTGACTCTGAGTCCAAACACCTACCTCCATGAGAGTCACCAGAACTTTTTATTGGAAATTTCTACTATCTGTGAAGTTAATGAATAGCTGTCTCCACAAATCCCTTCAATATTTTCACTCTTCCTATCACACACTTTAGAATACTTCACAGTGTTTCCCTCTGCTGTTTCTTACTTCACAATCCCCACAAAAACTCTACTTCAGTTGGTCACTCACTAAGAGAAATTCTCATATGTACACATAGATGGATTTCCTTCCAAAACAAGAAATTCTTCACCAGAAGTATCTCCCACTGTTCTCATGAGGAACCAAATGACAAGATGGAGAATGTATTGGCAGAGACATACCTACTTCCAGTACACTAAGGGATTGAAAACACTGATGTGCAGGGAAATTTGAATTGTTACAGCTCTCAATCAAAAAGTCTATTCTGGAATGTCATTTAATGGTTCTTTAGTCCACAATATGACCACTTAATCACCTTTATTGGGATAGCTGGGGTCCCCAAGAAGTCATTTGTAACATTTTTTGATATGAGGAAAATGCAATTCAAATTTTTATTTCACTGAATTATTTTTTCAACCTTAGCTCAGTTTTATTTTCTGTAGTGGGAAATACTGAAAAACCAGTGAAATCAAAAAGGCAGGAAGTGCCCAAGGGACAGTACAGACAAACAGTAAGTGTCCCCCGATAACGTGGCAAGTGTGGCAAAAGCCATGACACTACGAAAGGGTGCACCACCAAGGACAGGTGACACTTCTGGTTTAAACCACCCTGTTCAGCTGACACTTGTCAAGAACGAAGGGAACTAAAGGCTGTATGGTTTTCACATTTATAGAAAACAGGTTGAGCAAGGACATGACAGAACTTTGCAGTAGGACAGCCCTCAGCAGTGAATCCAAAAACCAAGTTACTGACACTCATTATGAGCTTCCAAAGCAAGTGTCTGTGGGAGGGTTCAGCACATGGGGTCAGGTGTTGGAAAGCCACCTTGCCATCCATGTAGGACAAGAGAGGCATCTTGGGTGCAAACTTCATCACATGGTTTCTGGGGATTTGCCCAAGCCTAGGGCCTCTTCAGCCTGCAGAGTCTAGAGATGCCCCCTCACCTGGTGGGCTCCACTAACACCAATGCTTTCCACTCCTGTGCTTCTCCAATTAGTCCCCATATTCAAGGGGGCCCCATGGGCCACTATTTAACGTGCACCCCCTTCCACCCAGTCACCCATTGCAAACTCCAGCACACTTTTCTGCCCACTACTGAGAGAACAGGGCTACCCCACAATGCCCCCAATATGTTGTTATTTCTAAGGAGCATTTACAAATCATGTTGTGACTGCACCAGTCTGTCTATACATCTATACCAGCTTATAACCATCATCAACTGAGTAGAAGTTCACAAATATTTTATGAATGAATAAGTGATCACAGCAGTGATTTGTGTAATGTGGTATAATTGAGGGGATTTTGAGGATGTGAAATTATACCCTGGTGAGAACCTTAGTTCTGGGACTTAGTGGATTCCTTTGTCTTTCACATGATTTGTCAAAGGCTTTCACATTTAATGAATTTTTTCGGTATGCACCTGTTGTTCAAGGTGATAACTCTTCTCTCATTTCACCTTTGAGTAATTAATTTCTATCAAGAAGTGGTATTTGAATTTAACTGGGGAATCAAGGCCTTTTCCATAAATAAAATTTTGATTTTGAAACTTGTTGAAGGTTTAAATAATCAGCTCACACTTAAGAATATATGACATGAGAGTGAGCATCAGCATGCAGATCTCAGAATTCCCAGTGTAGAGGTCATGTCACTCTGAGACATGTCTCCCCATCCTGAAGCACCTGGTATTCTTCTCAGAAAGTCCACCTTTCCTTTCCACAGAGTGCAGACCTGGGTTAGACTGAAGCACATTGCCCCGACATGCACACAACAGGCAGACCAAGTTCTGAAGGAAGGGATTTAATCTGCATCTACATTGTTAAAAATATCAAAACTATTTGCACACATGAAAATACACACTTGCACATACAACAGGCAAATATTAGCTACTAGAGATGTGGCATCATGGTAATGTTGCATCAGCAGATGCTTCTTTTTTGAGCAAGGGAAGCTCTTTTGCTTTGCATATGCTTGGAAGCCATGACAACAGTAGCCCCAAGCACAGGGAGCATCACGCTCCTCACACAGTTCCCTGCAGAACTCTGAATTCTGGTGTCAGTGTTGTGAGCACTGTTCCTCCAGCAGGAGCAGCACCCAGACCCATTCCACCCTGGACATGTCCCTGAGGTGAAGCGCTTATCACAATTTCCATCCTAGTAGTTCAACTGCCACTTGGACCTGTTGGCAGTGTCCCTGCCCAAAAAGACAGGAAATATGGCCTGCAGGATGAGGGGTCAGATCCTGGGAGACCAATTCTATGTGACAGTCAGCATGAGGAACTGCTCCTGTGGAATAGACAGGGGCAAAATTGCATGTTACTTCTATAAATGTGTTAGGAGACCCGTCAGTTTCTTTAAAAACTACTGATTAGGATAGCATCACATTTATGAGACTATAAGGAAAAAGTTCCTTTGTTAGGAGTTTTTCCTCCATACCTGACTGTAACATATTCACTTGCAATTTCTAGTCAAGCCTTTAAAAAATAATACAATGTTTGTCCAGGCAGACATTATACGTTTTTTAAATGTAATTCTAGGTACCTTAATTTTCTATGTACTTTGAATGGGAGTTTTAAGAGATCAAGTTGCTACCATAGTTATATGTTTATATCCATTATATATATAACTTATTTTATTACATGGTATATGCATATATACCATTGTATATACCTTTTAATATATACATAAATAGCCTGGGATACAATTGGGTATATAAGTATTCATTTATATTCACCGATATTTACATACTGATATATAAAACAAATGTTATATATGTAAATGTTAATACATATAGAAAGATTATATTTTATATATATTTATAAACATATCCAGGTATATAAGTATATATTTATACTCATAGACAAATACATCTATATCAATGTAAAGTTATATGCAGTATATTATATAGGTTTATATATCTTATACATATGTATATATGTTTAACTTATTTATATCTTCTTGTTAAAATTAGGATTCTTGTAAAGACTTATGGCTGTTCTATGACAGTTTCTTTAAATGGTCTTTATTAGTCACATTCTATCTGTTTCTTATTAATGATAGACTAAAGTTACCAGTTAAAATCTTGCTGTTTTCTATTAGTTCCCTTTATTTTTCACATTTCTTTCCTTCTTAAATAACTTCTGTCTTTATTTGAGCAAATTTTTCTTCTTCCATTTTATCTTTTCTCCTTTAAAATCTTATATATCTCTATTTCATTTAGTTCTCAACT
The DNA here is from genome assembly GCA_004027475.1 of Anoura caudifer. Lineage (NCBI taxonomy): Eukaryota > Metazoa > Chordata > Mammalia > Chiroptera > Phyllostomidae > Anoura > Anoura caudifer. The sequence continues at coordinate 54,232 of PVKU01006451.1, forward strand.
TAGGGTTTATAATAAATAATAGTACATTCTCAGTTGCTGGCTAGTAACCTTTGTGGTATTGTTGTGATGTATTTTAGTTTTATGTAAGCTTTACTGAAGTACAGAATACATTGTTATAATTTTTTAAAGATTAAATTTCCTTTTAGAGCAATTAAAATAAAAATAACTTTTCTTTAAACACACTTTGTCCATTTCTAATACTTCATTTCTCTATGAAGATGTGAGCTTGTGACTTTCTTTTATCTACAGTGTCCAAAATGTATCTTCTTAATGGTTTCCTTCAGATTTTTTCCTTTCGTATCTATTATTTATTTATTTGTGCATTCATTCATTCATTTTACAGAGAGGGAAAGGGACAGAGGCAGGAGAGGATCACCAATTGTTTGCATCTCACTCATCCACATTGAGCACCTGACCCACAATCCAGACATTTGCTCTGACAGGAAAGTGAACCAGTGATCCTTCAGATTGAAGGACAATACTCAAACCACTGAGTCACAGTAGTAAGTGAGTTTTGTTACTCAAGGGTGTTAATCCTTCTTGTAGGGATTCTGCTCATCTCTTTCTCATGGTGGCTCCTCATGTAGTTTCAATGTTGAATGCATGTAGTGTTTCAATTATGTTAATTTGAGTTTGGGTTCATTGTTGGCAGGCCTGTCCTTTCTGTGGAACATCTCTATGCTCATGGTTGTGGAAGTGTTCCTAAGGAGCAGCTTTATATTTACTTCTGTCATGGTCTCTACTACTCTGGACAAATCTTCATGTTTAATTTCCAAGCTGAGGTTTCTACCTCCTATCGGTGCTATAAATTCACCTCTGCACATCTTAGAGACTTAGGTAGGCACTCTTGCAGGGAACTTTCTTTTCTTTTCCTTTCTTTTTTTTTTTTTCTTCTTAGAGCACCTTCTGTGGTAGATGCTTTTATTTTTATTTTTGTATTTCTATTTTTTTAATTTATTTTAATTGTTTTTCTTGTACAGTTTTCTGTCTTTTGCTCTCATTCCAGCCCACCACCCTAGCCCTCCCCACCCCCCTTCCATTTCCACCCCTGCTAGTTTTTAGGAGCAACAAGTATAAAGGACACATGGACAAAAACTAGCGGGAACTTTCTTTTTAATGCAGGGCACCTATAGAATGAAAGTTTTCTTGCTGTTTCCTAGGGAAAGTGCAAAAAATTCTGTTGTATTCTCTTTAGCTCTTGAAAATATTTGCACATGAAGCAGGCAGTTCAGTCCCAGCTGACTCTTCTCTTTTTTTCTCCTCCTCTGAATCTGAAAATCTCATTTTGGGACCAAATCTGAAAACTTTGGGGAGTCTAATGGCAGGAGCTTCTGTTTCATGCTTGGACTATTGTCTTCATTTCTGAAGTCTAAGGACTTCCATCACCCATTGTTAACAACATATGATTTTCTATTATACAATTCTATTATTTTGCTTCTGGAGGGTTACTACAACCATTACACTTAATTCCTTTTTTTAGTCAGCTTGATTGGCTGTGTTGCTTGAAAGAGATGAAATACAACTCACATGTGGCCAGAATTTTGGTGGTATCCAAAATTCAGACTGTCCTTCCCATTTCATTAAGAAACAGAGAGTTCATTCAAAGTCCATTTAATCTATCTCCTTCCTTAGGTACTTGTATTAATGATAAAGAATTTAGTGAAAAGGACCTCCTGCTAAGATGGAGGCATAGGATCCACTTTGCCTTCTGGCACAACCAAAAGAAGGACAACCACAAATTTAAATACAAAGAATAAACAGACCTGCCAGGAAACCAAAATGTATAGAGGTCCCACAACCAAGGAATGAAAGAAGAAATGTCATTCAGACCTTTAGGAGGAGTGGAGGTAGACAAACAAGAGAGAGAGATCTTGGAGCAAGGTGGTGGCTAGAGGGCCATGACAGGTGATAGTCCTGCTGGTGGAATAAGTGAGGCAGTGAGTTGCAGAGTAGTCAGACTCATATTTTTTGTGCACATAAAACAAGAGGAACAATTGGGGAGAGTGACACAGACCACCAACCCAGTGTTTCAGTGTGGGGTAATAAAGCCTCAAAGCCTCCGACTGAAAAGGCCTGTGTCAGTTTTGGCATTGGGAGAAACTCCCAGCATCACAGGAGAGTTCCTTGGAGAGACCCACAGGGTACTAGAATGTGCACAAGACCCAGGCACCATGGAAACTGCTCCAGAAGGGCCCAATATACTTGTAGGTAGCAAAGGAAGTGACTAAAAGCCGGCTTAGAACTGGGCAAGCCCCTTTGTTCTCTCTCACACCACTCCCCCAAATATACCTTCAAAGTGTAGTCATGTGAGTTGTCCCATCCTGGCAAATACCTAAGGATCCACACCTCACTTCATAACAGGCACAATGAGAAAAAAATTTGGCCAAAATGAAAGACAAAATCAAAGCTTCAGAAAAAATACAACTAAGTAATGAATAGATAGCCAAGCTATAAGATGAAGAATTCAAAATACCAGTAATCAGGATTTTCACAGAAATGGTTGAGTATGTTCCCAAAATAGAGTAATAAATAAAGGCTCTGAAAAGTGAAATAAAGCAGAATATAGAGTGAACCCACAGTAATGAGAAGGAAACCAGGACTCAAATGAAGGGTTTGGAGCAGAAAGGAAAAGTAAACATTCAACCAAAACAGAATGAAGAAACAAGGATTTTAAAAAATTGAGGAGAGACTTAGGTACCCCCGGAAGAACTTTCAACTTTTCAACGTCAGAGTTATCTTGGTGTCAGAAAAGAGGAGGAAGAGCAAGAAATTGAAAACTTTTTTGAGAACATAATGAAGGAGTTCTTCCCTACTCCAACAAAGGAAATCTATCTATTTCCAAGAAGTCCAGGAAGCTCAGAGAGTCCCAAAACAGTTGGACCCAAGACAGCACATACCCAAGGCATATGATAATTACATCACCCAAGATGAAAGATAAGGAGTTAATCTTAAAAGCAGTGAGAGAAAAGGAGACAGTTACCTACAAAGGAGCTGACACAAGACTATCAGCTGATTTCTCCAAAGAAACCTTGCAGGTAAGAATGGGGTGGAGAAAAGTATTTAAAGATGTGAAAAGCAAGGACCAACATTCAAGATTACTCTATTCCACAAAGCTATCATTTAGAAGGGAAGGGCAGATAATGTGCTTCCCAGATGAGGTCAAGTTCAAGGAGTTCATCATCACCAAGTGCTTATTATATGAAATATTAAAGGGACTTGTCTATGATAAAGAAGGCTAAAAATACCAACAGTAAAATGACAACAAACACACAAGTCTCAACAACTGAACCTAAAACACAAAAAACAAAAACAAAAAAAGGAAGTAAGAAAATAACTGGAACACAAACAGATTCAAAGAAATAGAGATCACACTGAGAATTATGATTGGTGAGGGGGAGGGGTGAATGAGGGAATGGTACAAGGATAAGAAGCATAAATGGTAGGGACCAAATAGACAGAGGGAGTTTAAGAAAATTATGGGAAATAGGAACCCAAAAATGTATATGTGTGCTGCACAGACATGAACAAAGGTAGGGGAATGATGCTGGGAGGGTTACATGGTAGAGGGAAATAAAAGGAAGAGAAGAATAGGACAACTGTAATAGTATCATAAATGATATCTATTCCAAAAAAGAAGTTAGCAATATTTTATTTCTCTTATTGACCACTTGAATGATTTGTGAATACAATGGCTACACCTAGTTTCACTTATCCACATTGCTGACCCCTGAAAGCAGTGTCACCCAGTAATAAGGTTGGAGAAAAGAGTGACTGTCAGCTGCAAAGTCTTTGCGTGAAGTCTCTCTATTTCATTGTCCAGGTTTTTCTCCTCTGTAAAACCAAAGTGTTCTATTAAATTACCTCTAAGGTTGTTTCCATGTTAAAAAAATAACTATAAATATAAATCAACATTCCAGAGACATTATGGAGTTGAGATTCTATAATTTTGAAGTTGATAAACTAAGAGGATTGTAAAGAGGATTGTTAGACACCATACCTCTGCTTGGGTCTGGACAAAAAGTAAGAAAACTGGCCAGATCCCATTTCTGCCTGCTTTTTTCTTTTCAGAGAGCCGAGGGGAAGAATTTATGAGCATATATAATTACTTTTTTACATAACAGACACTCACCTCAACAGTGAACTTCTGAAGAGGATCCGGGTTTCACTATTTTCTTGATTCTCAAAACTCACCAGGGATACAAGCTTTTTGTCCAAGTAAATAATGATGCTCTTTTTCTCATGTTTGCCCTTTCAGATGGTGAGTTTTGAGTTTGGTTTGGGAAAGAAGGTGGTATTCCTGATACAGAGACCCCAGGTAATTACTATTCCTCATTTGCCATACTAGAACTTTCAGGCCTATCATACAATCCTCCACTCCAACAGCCCATAAATATATACAGCAGGGAAGCACCTAACCACTTTCCTCCAAGCCAGGTTATTTATTTCTATTTTTTATTTCTTTTTATTGTTTTTAAAGTAATTTATTATGACAGTTCAATTACAGTTGTCCCCATTTTCCACCATTGCACTCCCCTGACCTGCCCACCACCTGTCTCCCACATCCAATCATCCCCACACTTGTCTTTGTCCATGGGTCCTTTACACAGGTTCCTTGACTACACCCTTTCTCTTCTTTCACATGTTATTCCTCTCCCCACTCCCCTCCATTACTGTCAGTTTGTTCTTTAGTTCCATGTCTCCCATTCTATTTTGCTCCCTTGCTTGTTTTGTTAATGAGGTTCCCTTTACAGGTGACATATGCTATTTGTCTTTCACTGCTTAGCTTATTTCATTAGCATAATACTCTCCAGATCCATCAAAGCTGTCACAAAGGGTAAGAATTCCTTTATTTTCTTCTGCTGCATAGTATTCCATTGTAAAAATGTCCACCATTTTTTGATGCACTCATTGGCTGATGGGCACCTAGGCTCATTCCAGCACTTGGTTATTGTAAAGTGTGCTTGTATGAATATGTTGGGGGTTGCATAGTTTCTTCAGGTTGGTGTTTCAGGGTTTTTAGGGTATAATCCCAAATGTGAAATTGCCATACTGTATTCAAAAGGCTGCTATATTTTTAGTTTGTTCAGGACATTTATACTGGTTTCCCCAGTGACTTTACCACTCTACATTTCCACTGACAGTGTACTAGGGTTTGCTTTGCTTCACATCATTACCAGCACTTGTTGATTGTTGATTTGTTTATGATGGCCATTCTGACCAGTGTGAAGAGGTATCTCATTATTATTTTACTTTGAATCTCTGTGATGGCTATTGATGCTGAGCATCATTTCACTTTCTTCTGGGCCCTCCATATGTCCTTTTGGAAAGGTCCTGTTCAGGCTCTTGGGCCATTTTTAAATTGGATTGTTTGTCTTTTTGATGTGGAGTCATGTGAGTTCCTTGCATATTTTGGAGATCAAACTGTTGTCTGAGGTTTCACTGGCCAATTTGTTTTCTCATATGGCTTGTTCCTTTTTTTGCTGATGTTTTCCTTAACTGTGCAGAAGCTTTTTAACTTGATGTGGTCCCATTTGTTTGTTTTTCCTTTATTTCCCTTGCCCTAGGGGTATATCAGTGAAAATATTACTGTGTGATATATATGAAAGATTTCTGTCTATGTTCTCCTGTATTTTTTTTTTGATGTTGTGACTTACATTTAAATCTTCTATCTTGAAATTATTTTCATGTATGGTGTAAGTGTGTGGATTAGTTTCATTTCTTTGCATGTACCTGTCCAGATCCCCAAACACCATTTCTTGAAGAGGCTATTTGTGCTCCACTTTGTGCTTCTGCTCCCTTAGACTAATATTAGTTGAACATAGAGACATGGCTTTATGTTGGGGTTCTCTATTGTCTTCCATTGATCTATGTGTCTGTTTTTATGCCAGTACCAGACTATGTTGACCTCAGTGGCTTTGCAATATAGTTTGACCTAATGTATTGTGCTCCCTTCTTCTTCATTCTTATTTCTCAAATTTTTGAGGCTATTTGCCATCATTAATGAATTCATATAAATTTTTGAAATATGTGTTCTTTGTCTGTAAAATACATCACTAGTATTTTAATAGAGACTGTGTTGAATCTGTTAATTGTGTTGGGTAGTACAGACATTTTAATGATGTTAATTCTTCTAATGCATGAACACAATATATTCTTCCATTGATCTGTGTCTTTCTTAATGCCTTTCTTCAGTGTTTTGTAGAGTACTGAATATGGATTTCTACCTTCTTTGTTAGGTTTATTCTTAGGTCCTTTATTTTCCTTGTTGCTATAGTAAATGGGATACTTTCCTAATTTCTGTTTCTGATAGATCATTGTTGGTATAAAAAGTGCCTTTGATTTTTGAATATTGTCTTTTACCCTGCACTTTGGCGAAATTAGCATATTAGGTTGAGTGGGTTTTCTTGTAGATTGTACAGTGTTTTTTTTTTTTTTTTTTTGTAAACTATCATGTCATCTGCCAACAATGAGTTTTCCTTCCTCTTTTCCTATTTTGATGCCTTTTATTTCTTTGTCTTGGCTGATTGCTACGTCTACAATTTCCAATACTAGTTGAATAGAATTGGTGAAAGCAAACACCCTTGCCTTGTACCTGGTATAGTGTAAAAAGATTATATTTTTCTCTTTGAGTATGATGTTGGCTGTAGGTTTCCCCTATATGGACTTTATTATGGTGAGGTATGGTTCCTCTACTCCCACTGAGTATTTTTTATCCTAAACATGTGCTGTCCTGTACGAAATCTTTTTCTCCATCTATCGACACAATCACATGATTTTTGTGTTTCCTTTTGTTTATCTGATATACTATGTTTCTTGATTTGTAAATATTGTACCATCCTGGGACCAAACAAGTTTATGAAGTTGAGATTATTTAAACACACGTTGAATTTGTGCTTGTTCATTTTTATGAAAGGTCCTTTTGGTCCTAGTTGTCTTGCATCCTTGTAGGAAATACAGATCTCAGCAGCCAGGAAGGGAGCATCACCTGACATTCGGAAAAGGTAGGAACCAGCTGTGGACAAAGCAGGCCAGAATGGCTGGGCATCGTGCTAACATCACTCCTTTAAGATTATCAGGAAGCTGCTGGCCACTTTAATGTAGCAATCACTCTGCCTTTACTGATGCCCACCATTAAATCAGGATTCCCTAAAGATAATCCCCAGTCATGAACAAAAGAAGAGAGAATTTTTAGTTATGGATGGAAGAAAGCATTCAAAAACTGTGGTCTTTGTGCCATTAAAATTTTGTTTTCTGTGCCATTATCAGATAGACTGGGGACTATCATTATTTGATTCATAATGGTGAAAAGAAAGAAAGGGCCAGTCTGAATTTAATTTGAGACATATTAAAAAATGACATTCATTGTGCAGATGAAGAGAATGCTGCTTTTCAGGAAATGCCTCTAGCATTTTTTTATTAAGGTGTAATAATGCTGTGCACCACATCATGTAGCCTTCCAAAGAGTTTTTTTTTTCCAGTGTTTTCATTCCATTTCCTTTAGCCTTTGCAAAGTGAAAGTCTGGGTTTGTGCTTGGGAAGTTGAGACAGAGCAATGTGGAGACACACTACACCATTGTTCTTGTCATTGTTACACTGAACACCCATCAGGTCTTTTCTTTATCCTAATTAACCTTTTACCAACATTTTCCATGAAGATACAAAAGACATGCTCATTAGATATTAGGGTGACACAAGGCTAGGGAGGGTAGTATGTTTTCATTTGGATGGCACTTGATATTCTTGGTCTCTATTACACAGGACTGCATTTTGTGTGGAACATTACTGAGGTCTCCTGGCTCAGTACCCAATTCTATCTTTGCAGAGCACCAACGATGTTATACTTGAGGAGGTGGTGCATGAATCCCACTAAAATATGTACAGATTCAAGGTGCAGGTGCACCAGATTGACACCACAATCCAGAGAATGTGTCAGGTGAGACCTGGGCCAGGGATTCTCCACACTCAGGAACCTGAGGTGATATGAAGGGGCCAAGCATTTAGGCTCAAATATGGGGATGTCTCCCTCATGGCCATCCCAGTGCTCTTTCTAAAGTGTCCCACTATCCGATACACAAAGGAATCTGTACCTCCATTTCTTCCACTAGGTATATAGGATAGGAAAGAGACGTTCCTCACATGTTTGTGGGAATATTAGAGGAAAAAAATAAGTTACACTTGACAGTAGCACTCATAAACATCATTAGCATTTTGCTCTTTTTAAAATTTTCCCACCACCCCAAGATTCTAATGCAGTAATCAGTTTCATTGTCCTTGCAGACCTTCAAATCTTACACATCATCACACTGGATTAGCAGCAGTTGTACACAAAATTAAGAGAAAGTCATCTGTAGGGTTATTTCTCTGCACCTTTTCAGCTCACAGAGCAGAATGAACCATTGTCATTTGGCCATTTAAGAAATGTGACCTCACTCATTTCTCTACTGTCTCATAAACAAGGTAGTTTGCACAGTGTTCAGTCATTCACTGATTTTGGACTTTGACATTATTCAGTTCTGTATCTACTTCAGCAGGGCTGCCAGGAACATCCTCACTATGTCAGAATAGACCGTTTCTGTTTGCCAGGGCTGACATAAGGCAGAACCACAGGTTAGTTGGAGGGTTTCTGATGCTAAGTGGCTGTGTACAAGGATTCTCTTTGTAGAGTTTCAATAAAAACATCCTGGAATAACTTGTGAATGGGTTTAATTATTGTACCATGCTAGACAAGAGGAAGCTGCTTCATTCTCTGACACAAGAACAAGTTGCACTGAGAGCTAGCTCAGGTGGGTCTCCACACTTATGACCCCAAGATTACATTCAGGTGCCCAGGAGTGGAGTCAATTTGGGGATTCCCCAAGTGAGCTGCATTGGCATTTTGTACCCTGACCCACAGTGTCATGTACACAGGAATACAAGTGAGAGTAGAAAGAAAATAGTTGTTGTAATAAGAATACTCAGAAACGTATTTTTGTCATAGGAGATGAAAAGCATATTTGTATTTTTCTTACTTTTTGGATTGTTTTGCTTTTTTTAAAACTACCTGTCCCACATACCTATAAAGCAGTGAGTTCAACAGTCACTGAAGACTGTCTCCAGTGATGGAGGTTGTTTGCCACAGCTATGCAGCCTCTCAGTGCTGGTAGACATGGTGTCATTCACCTCAGGTGCCATGTCAGCAGTCCTGCCAGATCACTTAAATGTGTCCCAGGGAACTGTGTATATTGCTGAGGATGCCATAACATAGGGCCCCCTGGGTGATGTAAAGAGCAGACACTTGATTTTTCACAAGTCCAGAGACTAAGGGTTAGAAGTGGGGCTATGGGCATGGCTAGTTTTGGGTGGTTTCTCCCATGCTTGTACATAGTTGTTCCTATCTCTGTGTCACGCACAATCCCTTCTGTGCCTCCTTATCTCCTCCTCTCATCTCTACAGTCACTTGTCATATTGGGTTAAGAGAGACTTCACTGAATTCATTTGGACTTAATAACTTCCTTTAGGAGATACAAATATAGGCATATTTTGAAGATCTAAGGGTTTCAAGGACAGGGAATTTTGGTGACTGCTTTAGATCACAATATTTTCCTGTGCTATCCTTAGCTGGAAGACATGCATGTGTAAAATTTTAACAGCCAAAGGCAGATTCAAAAATTAATAGTGTAGCATTAAAATTTCAACAGAACTTTTGTGAGGATGGCTGCTACCTTGCACCCACCAAGTGTTTCTCATTCATTTATATTTAGAGGAATTCAAGGAAAATACAGACAACTGTAACTGAACAATAATAAAACAACAGAAAAAATTACCAATCTGATTATAATATGTCTAAGACAATCCCAGTATTCCCTGGTTTTCATTTTTACCCAGCAAAATTTCTCTCACCTGTCAGCTTGTCTTCATCTTCAGAGATGGGACCTACCTGAGTCATCTACTCAGACTGCTGCCCGGTGATCAGCTTTCTCCATCACAGTGTTACCAGGCATTTGCCCTGTGCTGTTTCTGCATCTCAGAGCAACTTTTAATGTGCAAGAAAGCAAAATAAGTGTCATTTTGGAAGTCACTGGTTTTCATGGACTGTGTCTATCCATCTTATCCACAATTCCCAAATACTTAGGGACAGTGTTCCCCAACCATTTCCATATATGTCAGGAACAAATAAGCCTGAGGTAGCTAAGAGGAAATGCCATGCACTGCTATCTTTGGACAGCTCTCAGTTCTAACCTACGTTACCTTGACCAAACATTCCCCATGCCCAAGCCTGTGTGATTTGTTCCCTATAATGATAGTGCTGATAGATGTTTATTGGGTATAAAGCTCCTGATAATACTATGACTACAGAAAGTCTGTCACTCCTCATCTTAAAAAAAATGACTAGACAGGAAAAATTAAATCAAAACCCACATTCCACCAAAAATTGATGGTACTTTTAAAACCTATTGATAAAATCCCATTTAGCATGGTTACTCCTGACCCTTCTCTTGCACAAGTCTCGAATGAGCTCCAGACCTCAGTCCTCCTGCTGATTCATGGTGATGTCACTGACTTTATGACTATCATGGTCCCACACAGTGTGCAGCTGAGTTCACCTTTAATTTGGGAGAAGTCTGTAGAATTTGAGCCCTCTGGGGATGCATACTGCAGAAGCTGGAGGAATTCCTGACTGCAGCTATTCAAGGTGGAAACATGTCCCAACTATTCAACTTCAGGACCATGTTTCATCCTTCTCCTGAGCCCCAGTGCTCCAGGAAGATCTGCTAACCCAATGAGCAAGTGCCCCCTTTTCAGCACAGCTCTGATTCTGCCCTTGGAAAGCAGTGTGCCATAATCATGTTACCACATCTCACAGGGCCTCAGATAGCTCCCCCGACAAAAGACAAACCACATAATGTTCTCTCAGGGACTACTGTGAGGACAGTCCAGCCAGGTCTCGGCTGGTATCTGTCTCTGCAAACAGGGCTTCTGGATGTGCTGTGGAAGTTCATGCCAATCATTTTTTTTTTTCGGTACAACACAAAAAACCTCCTGCCTCATCCATTGTGGCCTATGGCATTTCTCTTTGGAAAAACAAGTGGAAAACAATCTGTCAAGGTATTGGGGAAAACACTACACATCTTTGCACTTGTCTTAGGTATTGTCACATTAGGAATCTCTGGAGATACCAGGGGTTCCCGGATCTACTCCAATATCTAGGATGGTTCTGGTTGGACTTCATTTATTCAACAATTTGTATGAAGTACCTAGTACAAGTAGGTCCTACTAGGGGCAGTTAGCACAACTCAGTGAATGAATCAGACTATCCCAGAGCCTCTGTTCTACTCAATGAATCAGTCATTCACAAGAGACAGCTTTTTCAGGTATTGTCTTTTATCAATTAGTTCCAATACAATCAAGATCTTCAGGGCACCTGAAGACCAACCTGCTAATAATGACAACGCACACTCATCAAGGCATGAGATAAAAAGGTGGGTGGTGATTGGGTCCAGAAGGAAGACCTCCTGTGTTGAGAGCACACTGGCTGTGACAGGGAGTTTCTGGCAGCAAAGAGATCTTATAGATCTGATTCCCAAGGGAGGCCTGAGTTCTGGTGGCTTCTATCCCAAGAGGACAGAATTAAGAGAATGGTGGATGGGGCCTCTATCCTCATACAATCAGAAAAAAGCTGGGCTGTGTTTTGCCCTAGGGTCCCAAACCCTCCACACTCCACTCCAACTCAGCTTGCCCTTCCCCATAGTCAACTTTTCTCATCACCTTCCCCCAGCACCAAACAGGAAATGTTTTAGAGCCTTCTTAGCAACCTACATCTAACTTCAGTGTAGATGAGCAGTTGATGAATGGTTGGGGTAGGCAGTGAACAGACCTTGAGAAGAAATGTTATTGGAGAGAAAATGCTCACAGGGTCTCCATGTAAACCTGCTGCATTATAATATCTGCTCTTCCCAGGACAGTCACACAGGTGTCAAGGTGGGCACTGAACTGTCCTCTGGTTAGTTATGGGCATGCACAGAGGCCCTGTCTCAAACATGATTGCCCTGGGATGTTGCATTGAAGTAGATTTCCAGACTCTGACTCTGATGCCCAACTCTTCCCAGGGCTATGGCTTCTACAGTGGGAACCTGGCCAGAGTAGGTGCAAGGGTTTACCAAGCCCCTACATTTGTCCTTATTCTGTCTTAAGCAGGCCTTGGTGCAGGTCAACGCCCCTACTTCTCAGCAACTGTGACAGGACCACCTTCTTTCTGTGAATCTGGAGTACCCAGAGCCATAGGATGCAACACCAGAAGATGAGGGAACTGCAGCCTGGAGGATGATCTGGAAAGGGGTTGTTCATGGGCAGGAGTTCCCTACAAGGCAGAGGCAACATCCCTGTCTCTGAAAAGGAAAGTAGAAATCAGGTATGTGTTTCAATCTCTTTTTTTTTCTGATGCTGCAGATGCACCTGCATGGCTTGGACACACTGCACAGTCACAAGAAGGAAATGCTCAGGGCTAGCACATTTTTCAGCTAGAGGTCTCACCCTGGCTAGACCTAGCATGATGTAGTACCAGCAGCCAGGATGCAAGTGTCTTGCAGGAGCACATCCTCAGGGAGCAGTTAAATGAGTTCAATTACTCCACCTCCCTGGACAAGTGGAAGATGCATGAGGATAATGACACTGTGCTGAGTTGAGAAATAGCACAGATTTGTGTCCATACCCATGATTTAGAGATTATATTCCAATGCCCCAGAACAGACTCAGTGTGGGGGTTCCCCCAGGCACTTTCAATTCTCTTCCCAACAGTGTCCCATAAGCCCAATTTCAAAAGTCCCCAGACCTCCACTTCCTTCTGCAGTTTCAAGTATTGTAGAAGAAAATACTATGTTATTAATAATATTAGGAAACATGTTATTTTATTTCACAGTAGACAACAAGCATACTTGTACTTTTCTTGATGCTCCTTTTTTGTTTGTTTTTCTGTTTTTGTTTTTTTTTTTTCAAGCTAGCCACCCCAGGCATTCTGCAGAACACTCAGGTGGACTGTCTTTGTAGACTTTCTCCAATGATGCAAGTTGTTCACCAGAGCAATGCAGGCTCTCACTGCTGGTTTACATAGTGTCTTTCACTTTGGGTTCCTTGTCAGCAGTGCTGCTGGGATCACTTAACAGTGTCCAGGGATATAAAAGTTTTCTAGAGCTGCCATAACATAGGACCTCACATGGCTTGTGTATAGAGTAGACACTTAAGTTTTGACAATTCCAGAAACTAGTAGTTAGAAGTGAAGGAGTTGGCAGAGCTGGTTCCTTTTGGGGAGTTCCTCCCTTGCTTACATACATTACCATCTTCTAACACTATGTCACTTCTGTGTTTCCATGTGTCCTTCCCTCCCCTTTTGAGGGCACTGGTTATATGGGTGTAAGACCCACATCACTGAATTTACTTAACCATAACTGGTTGCTTGAGGACTGCCTGATGTGGGGAGTAGAATATGTGGTGGGAATCACCCAGTGTGGCAACACCCAAACAGACTGCCAATGACATATAGCCCAGTACTGGACTCAGTCTTTGCAGAATTCCAAGGAGGGCTTCATAGCACAGATGGCTGAATGTTTCACTTGTGTCATCAGCCACCAAAAGGGACAAGTATACCAGTCCAGGGACACCATCCTGTGTTGGTTTGAGCTAAGAGAGTGACACAGCCAGAGCCCTGAGATGACTGAGGGGAGATCATAACCCAGACTCAAAACTGGGGCCTCAAGGGTTTCATATGGCCACTCCCAAATTAATCTCTACCTCCAATCCTACTAACTAGATTTCTGATATGGTAGAAATACATCCCTCACATATGTTAGAATGATAGAGAAAAAATTCTTCCTTTTTCCATTTTGCTTGTTTCCATTGTTTAACTACCTATAACATGTATCCTGCTGTGTAGTCAGCTCTACTGGCCTTGAAACACTTCAACACTGCACATCATCACACAGAGAGGGTTTTTTATAAACAAACAAACAAACAAACAAACAAACAAACAAACATGGGCTGGAGTAACATATTTGATATATTTGTGTGTATCTTGGCATCTCACAGAGTATGCAAACCATTTTAAGCCATAGGGTCAGCTGCTGTGGGCTTATTCATCTACACATTCTGCTATAAACATGGCAAATGTCCTGAGTGATTCAGCCATTTAATATTGTTAGATCCTGACATGATGCTATTCTGCTGCATTTTAGCAGGGTGACTGGATCCATCCTCACTGTGTCCTGATAGACTGTGTACTAATTTGCTAGGTGTCCCATTACACAGGACAACAGAATAGGTGGAAAGGTCCTGATTCCTTCTGGCTCAGTACCCAGCTCTATCTTTGCAGAAGTTCAATGCTGACATCTTGCACCATCTAGTTAACTAGTCCCACTCCTACATTTTACAGGACAAAGTGCAGGTACATAAGGCCAACACAATAGTCCAGTGCTGGTGTAAGGTGAGATCTGGGCTGGGGCATGATCCACACCCAAGAACCCAAGACGAGCAGAAAGGCCCAAGAATCTAGGCTCAAATATGTTCATGGCTTCTTCAGTGCCCTTGTGGAGCTTTTTATAAAGTGTTCCACAATCCCATGCACACAGGAATCTGGACTTCCACTTCTCTCACCAGCTACATTGGACAAAAAAAAGACACTCTTCATGTATTTCAAATAATATTAGGGAAGAAAATACATGGCAGTTCACAGTAGAACATGTGAACATTCACATTGTGGTGTTTTGTCCCCCCCCCCAATTTCTGGTGGATTAATCACCTCCAATTTCCTTGCAGACCTCCAAGTCTTACAAATCACAACAATAGAATGGGGGTGGAGGCACTGTAGAAAGAAATGAAGAGAAACTAAAGTGTTGGATTATTTCTTTTCAAATTTTCAGTTCACAGACCAAGGCAAACCATTCTAATGCAGCCAGGTCAGAGATGTCAACCTATTCATCTCTACATTAATCTCTTAAAAAAGGCAGTTTCCACAGTGTTTGCTCATTCTGTGATTTTGGACTTTGAGATTATTCAATTCTGCTTCTACTTCACCAGGGCTGTGAGGATCATCCTCACTGTGTCCTGGTACACTGTGTACTAGTTGCTAGATCTCCAACTACATAGGACCACAGATTGGGTGGAAGGTTCCTGACACCTTCTGGCTCAGTATTCACCTGTATCTTTGCAGACACCCACTGGTGACATTGTCCACCAGTTTGTCCATGAGTCCCACAACAACTACTACAGGGACAGGTTGCAGGTGCAACAAACAGACACAATATTCCAGTGCTGGCCTAACATAAGAGATGTAGTGGGACATTCTCCACACACAAGAACCCAAGAAGACCTGAGAGGGCCAAGAATCTAGGCTCAAATATGGAGATGGCTTCTTCAGCACATTCCCAGGGCATTTGATAAAATGTCCAATATTCCAGTGCACATAGGAATCTGGACTTTCACTTCTCCCACCAGCTACATTGGACAGGAAAAAGACACTCCTCACATATTTCAAAGAATATTAGAGAAAAATATGTGACACTTCACAGTAGAACACGTAAACATTCACATTGTGCTGTTATGTTCTTTTTCCGACCACCACAAGTTTCTGGTGGATTAGTCAGCACCAATTTCCTTGCAGACCTCCAAGTCTTCCAGATGAGAACATGGAATGGGCAGTGGGGGTCTTTGTACACAGAAATGAAGAGAAACTATAGTGTTGGATTATTTCTCTGCAAGTTTCAGTTCACAGACCGAGGCAAACCATTGTAATGTAGCCAGGTTGGAAATGTCAACTTATTCATCTCTATCTTATCTATTCAAAGTAGTTTCCACAGTGTTCAGCCATTCAGTGATTTTGGGCTTTGAGATCATTCAATTCTGCTTCTACTTCAGCAGGGCTTCCAGGAACATCTTCACAGTGACCCAATAAATGTATTAGTTTGTCAGGGCTGCCATAAGGGTGGAATGGTGGTGGTGCAGTGTTCCTTGTGTCTACTGGCCTGGTAGTGGGTTTGCCTTTGCAGAGTGTAAAAGAAGACAACCTGGAAGGACTTGTTGACAGGTTGAAGTACTCTCCCTGGGTAGACAAGAGTTAGGTGCATCAGGCCACTGACAATAGCACATGTTACACTGAGGGGAGATCTATCTCCAAAGGGTCACCACTCCCATGACCCAGAGGTTAAATGTTAGTGTTCATGACCAGACTCAATCTGTGGTCTCTCCCAGTACCTCCAATGGCTTTCCCCACCCTTTCCCATAGTGTTATGTGCAAAGGAATCTGGATCTCCAACTTCCCTCCTGCTACAAGTGAGGATAAAAAGAAAATACTTGCCCTGGCTTGCATAGCTCAGTGGATTGAGCTCGGGCTGTGAACCAAAGGTTAGCAGGTTCGATTCCCAGTCAGGGCACATGCCTGTGTTGTGAGCCAGGTCCCCAGTGGGTCCACGTGAGAGGCAACCACACATTGATGTTTCTCTCTCTCTCTCTCCCTCTCTCTCTTTCTCCCTCCCTTTCCCTCTCTAAAAAAATAAAATCTTTAAACAGAAAGAAAATATTTCTCTAATAGTAATATTAGGAAATATGGCTTTTTGTAATAGTAGACACAAACATATTTGTACTTTTTTACCTTTCTTGACAGTTTTCGAATTTTTAAATTTTTATTATTGTTATTGATGTTCAAATACAGTTTTCTCCATTTTCCAACCACCACTTTCTTCCACTCCACCCTCAATTCCATCCCCCTTTCACTTTGCCTATGTGTCCTTTAAACATGGTCATTTACAACCCTTTCCCTTCTTTCCCATGTAATTTCCCTCTCCTCTCCCCTCTGGTTACTGTCAGATTGTTTTTGACATCAATGTCTCTGGTTATATTTTTTCTTGCTTGTTGTTTCATTATTTAGGTTCCAATTATAGGTGAAATCACATGGTATTAGTCTTTCACCACCTGGCTTACTTCACTTAGCATAATATTTTTCAGTCCTATCCATGTTGTTGTGAAGGGTAGGAGCTCCTTTCTACCATACAGTATTCTACCATGCAAATGTACTGCAGTTCATTGATCCAATAATGGACTGTTATATACCTAGGCTGCTTCCAGCACTTGACTATTGTGAAGTGTGCTGCTGTGAACATTGGTGTGCATGAGTGCTTTTGAATTAGTGTTTCAGGATTCTTAGGGTATGATCTCATCAGTGGAATTACAGGGTTAAAAGGCAATTCCATTTTCAGTTTCTTGCAGAAATTCCATACTGGTTTCCACAGAGGCTTCACTAGTTTTCATTCCCACCAACAGTGCATTAGGGTTCCCTTTTCCACAAAGTGGAAGTAAGTGCAAGCCTGCCAGTATTTATTTTTTGTTGATTTGTTTATGATGGCCATTCTGACCAGTGTGAACTGGTATCTCATTGTGCTTTTAATTTGTATCTCTCTGGGGGCTACTGATGCTGGGCATCCTTTCATATGTGTCTGGGCCTTCTGTTGTCTGTCTTCCTTTGGTAACTCTCTGCTCAGGTCCTTTGCCCAACTTTTACTTGGATTGTTGGTCTTCCTGACATAGAGTCATGTGAGTTGTATATATGTTTTGGGGATCAAACCTTTCCTCAAGATGTCATTGCCAAATATATTTCCCATAGAGTTAGTTCCCTTTTCCTTTTGCTAATGTTTTCTTTAGGCATGCAGAAGCTTTTTATTTTGATGAAGTCCTATTTGTTTATTCTCTCCTTTATGTCCCTTGCTCTAGGGTACATATCAGTGACAAAATTGCCGCATAGACTATATGAGATATTCTTGCCTATCTTCTCCTCTAGGACTTTTGTGATATCACAACAAATATGTAAGTATTTTATCCATCTTGAGTTTATTTTTGTGTATGTTGTAAGTTGGTGGTTGAGTTACATTTTTTTTAATGGAGCTATCCAGTCCTCCCAACAGCATTTGTTCATAAGGCTATTTATATTCCATTTATGCTTCTGTCCATTTCACCTAGGTTTTCAAATTTCTTGGCACATGGTTCTTCACAGTACTATCTTACTATTTTCTTATACTTCTGTGGTGTCACTTGTTATATCTCTATTTCTGTTTGTCATTGTGTTTCTTTGTGTCCACTCTTTTTTTTTTCTTGTTGAGTCTGCTGGAGGTCTTATTCATTTTCTTTATCTTTTCAAAGAACCAGCTCCTGATTTACTGATTTTTAGAATAGTTCCTTTAGTCTCTCTGTCATTAAATTCTACTCTGATATTGGTTATTTCCTTCTTTCTGCTGGCTCTGGGGTATCTTTGTTGTTGTTCCTCCAGTCCTTGTAGATGTAGGGTTAGGTTGTTTATTTAAAATGTTTCTGTCTTTTTTAGGTAGGCATGTATCACAATGAACTTCACTCTAAGGACTGCTTTCTCTGGGTCCCACAAGTTTTGCACTGTTGTGAGTTCATTTTCATTTGTTTCCAGAAGCTTTTTGATTTTGTCCTTAATCTCATTCTTAACCCATTCATTGTTTAATGGCATGCTATTCAATCTCCATGAGTTTGAGTGATTTTGAGTTTTTTTCCTTGGGTTGATTCCTAGTTTCCTGCTCTTGTGGTCTGAGAAGATGCTTAGTATCATTTCAATTTTCTTGAATGCTGAGACTTCTTTTGTGTCTTATCTCATGATCTAGCTTTGAAATTTGCCATGTGCATTTGAAAAGAATGTGTCCTTTGCCTTTTTAGGATGAAAGGTTCTATACACTTACAAATATGTATCAGTGAAGTCCATTTGATCTAGCGCATTGATCAAAGTTGCAATATGCTTGTTGATATTTTGTTTGGAAGATCTATCCATTTTTGACAATGGGGTGCTAAAATCTCCTAGTATAAATGTGTTATTATCTATATCTTTCTTGAATTCGTCCAAATTTTCTTATGTGTTTGGGTGCTCCCATGTTGGGTGCATATATTTTTATAATGTTCATGATTTCTTGATGGATTCTTCCCTTGAGTATTATGAAGTGTCCATCTGGGTCTCTTATTATGGCCTTTGTTTTGAAGTCTATCATGTAAAATGTAAGTATTGCTACCCTGGCTTTTCCTTCCTGCCCATTTACATGGAATATTCATTTTCCAGCCCTTTACTTTCAGTCTGTGTAGGTATTTTGTTCTCAGGTGGGTCTCTAGTAGGCATTGTATGTGTGGGTCAGGTATTCTTATCCATTCAGCTATGCTATGTGTTTTGATATGGGTATTTAATCCATTTACATTCAAAGTTAATATTGATCAGTTCTTATTTATTGCCATTTAACTCCATTTGTACCTTTGTTCCTTTCTTTCTCAGTGTTGTTCTTTCTCTTCTTAAAGTAGTCTCTTAAAATATTGTGCAATACTGGTCTGGTGGAGCTATTCCTTTATCCTTGTTTTTCTTTTTTTTTCCCCTGGGAAATTCCTCATTTGGCCTTCCATTTCAATCAAGAGCCTTACTAATTTCCAAGTCGTGAAAGTCAAGGACCTACATCTAATATTTCTCTATCCAACAAAGTTGTCATTTAGAATGGAAGGGAAGATAAAGTGTTTCTCAGATAAGGTCAAGTTAAAGGAGTTCAATATCACCAAGCCCTTATTATATGAAATGTTAAAGGGACTTATCTAAGAAAAAGAAGATAAAAAATATGAACAGTAAAAAGACAGCAAACTCACAGGTATTAACAACCAGACCTAAAACAAAAACCAACTAAGCAAACCACTACAACAGGAGCAGAAACACAGAAATGGAGATCACATGGAGGGTTAGCAACAGGGGAGTGGGGGGAGGAGGAGAGAGGGAACAAGGTACAGAGAACAAGTAGCATAGACGGTGGGTAGAAAATAGACAGGGGGAGGGCAAGAATAGTTTGGGAAATGTGGAAGTTAAAGAACTTATGACACATGGACATGAACTAAAGGCAGGGAATGTGGGTGGGAGGGGGTGTGCAGAGTGGAGGGTAATGAAGGGAGGAAAATGGGGCAACTGTAATAGCATAATCAATAAAATATATTTGGAAAAAAATAAAGAAATGAAGAGTGTGGTATGGATTATGAGAAGTAAAGCATATAATATCAGGTTTGAACAGAAGTTAAAATATTATAAAATAACATAATTGAGATAAAGAATAAGGAAGTAAGAATCTTAAATTATTAATTCAAATATAGGACCCAAATTGGAGAGAAAAACCCACCAGAGTACTACCAACAAACCACAAGCTAAAATTAATACATGTGGTATGGGAATAAGAGGGAGAAAATAAACAAGAAAAGTCTAAGAGATATTTAGAGAAATGGGGAGTGATTTTTTTAATGATACAGGGAGAGGGAATATTAAGAATGAGGAACAGAAACCAGTCTAAATGAAGGAAAATTAAAATTTGGGATGTAAAGAATAAAAAGAGAATAAAGAAAAGTAAGGGCAGAATGAAAGAGGAAGAGAATAAAGACAAAAATAAAAAGCAGGGAAAAACAGGCTAAGACAACAGAATTAAAATTTGAGTAAAAAAATGTAGGAGAGGGGTCCAGTAAAACTTGTTATTTGAAATGCAAAATTAGTGAAGCTCTAGAGATAACCTGGGAAAAAACAGTGCAACACCAACTACCCTTCCCAACTAACAAAGATTCTTAAAAGTATAGAGAGAATGTGGATGTTTTAGGAGCTGGGCAAAAGGATGTGAAATGACCCTTGAGAAGAGAATTCCTTTTTAGTGGCTGGACATGGGACACACAGTAAGAGTGTGAAATGGGAACAATATGTAGCTAGGGATTAAGCCCAAACTGAAATGAAAATATTGCAAGTAAAGAGGATGGTAAAATGGTTTAAGAGAAGAGAGGGGCAAAATACATGTATTGAAATACACTGTAGTAGAAAAATGAATGATTCCTTATATACTTTCTGTCAGGACAAGAAATGAAGGTTATAAAGCTATGTAAGAAAGAAACTATTGCAAATCATGAGGAAGACCACAGTGGATTCTGTCTCGGTAGCCTATTGTATTTACCACCTTTTTTTTTTTTTTTTTTTTATTTCTGGATCTGCCTCTGATCAAGTCAGATGTTGACCCCACCTGACCTTAGGCAGCCTGTTCCATACTTCCAGTGATATTCTGTCTCTGGCTGTCTCCTGCAATTGTTAATCTGCTCACTTTGCACTCATTAGTAGGGCTATTAGCACCTTAGGGTGGGGCCAATCCCCTTCTGGGGTGGATGATATTGTTTCCACTCAGGCTGCTGCTCCTCAGAGGGGTTGGGCTACCTGAGGTGGATGGTTGCTGCATATGGGGCTGGCTCAGCACCAGTTCCAGTGTCCACATTCTCTCCCCACAGCCTCCATCCCTCCTCAAGTCTCTCTAGTCCACTATGTCCCACTTTTGCCAGTGATCTACTGTCTCTGGCTAGCTACTTCAGTTATTTATCTGGTCTCTAGGACTCAGCAGTCAGGCTTAAGCAGCAAAAGGCCAGGGAAGAAGCCCTTCTGGGGTTGGGGCTATTGTTTTCCCTCAGGCATCTACTCCTCTGAGGGTACTGGTTTGCCTGAGCACAAAGGCTGCTGCCATCTAGGGCACAGGTGGCAAAAGCAAGGTCCGAGGGCCAAATCCAGCCCCCTACTTGATTTTATCTGGCCTGACACCTTGTTTCTACCTGGTGGCAGCATGGAGCTCCTTGCCCCTATTTAAGGATTGGTTACATTTATACAGTCCTAAAATTTCATTCACACCTTTGAAGGTAACCTCAAGGCTACATGAAACCCCCAGGGAAAAGGAGTTTGACACCCCTGGTCTAGGGGATGACTCAGCACTGGGATCCCAGCAGCTACTCTTTCAGTTCTATCCCCATGGTTTCTCTCCTCCTTCTCTCCTCAGGCATATGCAGCCCACTCTCTCCCTGCCTTTGTCAGGGCCCTGGATAAATGTCTGCAAATGAAAATTTGTGTGTTGGCCCTTTAAAACGTCCTTGTGTCTCCCACAGCCTGTCTCTGGTATAGAGAAACCATGCTGTTTTTCTCTGCTGGTTGTTATCTCTGTACTTTTTGGACTATGCTTTTTTAGGCTGGGAATCCTAGCTAAGGTTTTAGAGCAAATCTACTGCAGGGCATCCAAAAGGTTGCCTGATTATCCCACCCACCCTGACTCATAAGGAAGCCTAGACAGCCACCCCTCTGGAGTCTGTACCACACTCCTTACCACAAAGGGTGCCGAAGCTGGTTTTGCCGAAGTCACGTGCTTCTCTCTGGCTACTGCTCAGTATTTTGTTCCGGGTTATATCTCCAGAACTGAGTTGTGATTCCAGATTGGTCCCGTGCATTGGTTATTGTGATTACCATTCACTCCCTTGCCATCTTCCTTCTCAATTTTTCCTCTTTTTAAACAACCTGCCCCATATGTCTGCAGAGGAGTGAGGTTGTAACAGGGTGCAGCCAAGAGGGGCCCCCAAATAGGGATTTGGAATGGGGTCCAGAACTCAAGGTATCCAGGAAATATTAGAAAGATATATAGAATGTCCTCACCCCCCCCCCACAGGTGTGAGTTGCAGAAAGGGACAAATGCAGCAGGGCCATTGAGAGCTATTTTGAACAGCAACATCTTTGCAGCTAACCTCTGGCATGGTCATTTAACATGTTTATAACTTTTAACTGGTTTCATAGATATGTTAAATAGCTGTGGTCATGCTTTGAGCCAGAAAGAAGGGAATTACTTCCACCCAAGGTGTGACTGGGGGGCAACTCCCCTGGTTAGGGTGCCCACGTGAGAGCTTGGAGATGATTCTCTCCACGCCATGGGGCCACACCTGCCAAGAATCATGATGTCAGTCCAGTAAGTTGGAAGGATACTGGAGTGCTGGCCAGTGTAGCCAATTGTGGAGGAGTCAGAAATGGGGCTGCAGAGGAAGATTGGCATGAGGATTTAAACCCAGACTTGGCATCCATCGAGGAGAGAACCACGCAGCTTTAGCAGAGTGGAGACTCCCTGGCAGCTTTGCCGAGGAGAACCACACCGTTTTGGCAGAGTGGAGACTACCACAGAGCCTTGGTGAAGAGAGGACCACACGGCTGCCAGGAGACTGAATCAGGGACTTCTACTTCTTTTCCTGAGATAAGGTATCCCAAATTAGGGCAGAGGGAGAAGGAAGCACTGTGTGCATCTGTGGGTATCCTAAAGGATCTTGATATTTTGATGAAAACATTAGGTCACTACTTTAAATCTGTATAGCTTTAAATAAACATTTCCTTTCCTTTTCAAAAATCTCTGGCATTGAGAGAAGTCTTTCCTCTGGCAAAGGACATAATGAACCTGGGGGGTACTTTGGGTAATTGTATATCATACCCCCCCAGCCACTATGTTCTGTAACAAGGTCACCAGTCTTGCAGACCTTCTTCAATAATGGAGGTTGTTTGCCATAGTGATTCAGCCTCCCAGTGCTGGTAGAAAATGGTGTCATTCACTATAGGTGTCATGTCAGAAGCCCTGCCTGGATCACTTAAGTGTGTCCAAGACACTGAATAAGTTTGCAGAGGATGCCATAACATATGACTCCACTGGTTGGTGTAGAAAGCAGACATTTAATTTTTCACAATTCCAGAGAAGAGGAGTTAGAAGTAAGGGTGTCAGTAGAGCTGGATCCTGGTTGAGGGATTTCTGGCTTGTTCATACATAGTGGGTTCTCCCTCTTTGTCACACGGAATCCCCTCTGTGCATCCATGTGTCCTACCGTCCTCTTTTAAACTCACTGGTCATATTGTGTTAAGGGCCATATCACTGAATTAACCTTAATCTTAATAACTTGCTTTACAACATACTCATACAGGCTTATTTTGAAGTTCTAAGATTTCCCAAGTCATGCAATTTGGTTGACAGACTTAAGACCACAGTGTTTACCTATACTCTCCTGAGCTGGGTGACATGCACTGCTGAAATTTAGTCAGCTGACAGACAGATTCCAGCATGAAAAATCTGTAGCATGATAGCGTCAACAGAACTTTTGTGATGATGGTTGTTACCTTGCACACAGCCTGGCCCAGAGGTTTCTAATTCCATTATATTTAGAGCAATGCGGGGAAAATGAGGACAATGGTAACCTTATAACAACATATATAAAAAAAAGTAAAATATGGAATGGGAGCAAAAAGACAGAAAACTGTACAAGAACAACAATTAAAATAAAAAAAATAAAAAATAATAAATAAATATATATTTTTTTAAAAAGTAAAATATACCAATCTGATTTCAATGAGGACAACACAATCCCAGTGTTCCTTGATTTTCTTTTCCCCCAGCATCTTTGACTCACCTGTTAACTTTTCCCAACCACAGGGATTGGACCTTCCTGAGACATCTGCTCAGACTCCTGACTAGTGACAAAATTTCTCCAGTCAGGAATTACCAGGCATTTGCCCCTGGGCACTTTCTGCATCTAAAATTTACCTTTCATGTAAAAGAAAAGGAAAGAATCGTCGTTTTGGAAATCACTGGTTTTCGAAGGCTATGTTTCTCCCTCTTGTAAACACTTACCGAATGGAGAGGAACAATGTACTCCAAACCATTTCCATCCATTTGAGTTATACCTAAGGCTCAGGTAACTAAGAGGAAATGTCATGCATCCCCATCTTTGGGCAGTTTTGGTGATATTTGCCAAAAAATGTCTTTGGACTTTCACGTTGCCCCTTTTGGTTTCTCCAGTGATAGCAGAATTCCTCAGACCCACTCAGATATCTTGGATGATTCTGGTTGGACTTCATTTATTTGAAAATGCGTATGAAGCACCTACCACAAATAGGCCTTACTAGAGCCACTTGGAATAATAACTCAGTGAATGAAGCAGACACAACCCCAGGGACTGAGTTCCGCAAAACTAATTATTTGGTAACAATAGATATCATTTGCAGGGCCTATCTTCTATCCATTAGATCAGAGATGATCAAGGTCTTCTCAACACCTGAAGGTCTTACTACTTATAATGAAAATGGACTCTCACCAAAGTATGAAATAAAAAGGTGGGCATTGTTAAGTTCAGAAGGAAGACCTCCTTTGTTGAGAGCACACTGTCTTTGACAGGGAGATTCTGACATCAAGGAGATCTTATAGGTCTGATTCCCAAGGAAGGCCTGAGCTCTGGTGGCTTCTATCTCAGCAGGACAGCATAGAGAGAACTGTAGATGTGGCCCCTGGCCTTACAGAACTGGACAGAGGCTTGGCTGCATTTTGTCCTAACCATCCCTAACCCACAATAGTCCACTCTTGCTCAACCTGTTCCTCTGCAGAGTCAACTCTCCTCTCCACCTTCCCCAGGCTCCAGACGGGAGATGTGGTCAGAGCCTGTTCAGAAATCTAGCACTACAGTGTTGATGAGGAGGTGCATGAAGGTTTGGGGCAGGCAGTGTATAGAACTTGTGAAAGAATATCATTGGAAAGAAAAGACTCACAGGGTGTCCATGCTAAACCTGCTGCATTGCCTGGACTCCTCCTTGCAGGACAGCCACACTAGAGTCATGGTTGCCTTTGGGCTGTCCTATGGTTGGCCATGTGCATGCTCAGGAGCCCTGTACCAAACAAGATTGCCCTGGGACGTCAGTGTAAAAGGAGAATTCCAGACTCTGCTTTTCATGCCCTTCTGCCTCTCCCCAGTGCCATTTCTTTTACAGGGGAAAACTGGCTGGACCAGGTGCAGGAGTTTAGCCAGCCCCTATGTTTCCCCTTGTTCCATCTGAAGCAGATCTTGGTGCAGGTCAACTTTCCTACTTCACAGCAGCTGTGAGAGGCCCAAGAGTCCAAGGATGCAATGCCAGAAGGTGAGGGATCTTCAGTCTGGAAGGATTATCAGGGAAGGGGAAGTTCATTGGCAGGAGTTTCCTTAAAGCAGGGACACCTTTCCTGTCTCTGGAAAAGCAAGGAAAAGTTAGGTATGTGTGTATGGATCTGTTTTTTTCTACTGCTCCTCCAGATGCACTTCCAGAGTTTGAGAGAAATGCACGTCCACAGGAAGAACATGTTCATTGGCTAATGCCTTGTCCAGCTAGAGGTGTTCCTCTAGCCTGACCTGGATTGATGCACTGCTTGAAATCATGATGGAGGCATCTGTTGTAGCTTTTTTCTTACCCTCTTAGATGTTCTAAACTTTGTACTAAATAAACAAGATAATGTAACAATAGATTTATAACAGTAGATTTATAACAAGATTTATAATTCTTTATATTTAAAGAATAATTATTGACAATGCCAGTTTGTTTTATAAAATATATTTCATAAAATAAAATAATGTAAAAGAAATAAAAAATAAAGTTGTTAATTAAAAGAATGTGTGGACAATGCATACTCATATAATTATACATAGTATAATTTATATATATATTTACTTATATATGGTGGATTGTAAAAAATGTTCCTTTACCATATATTCTTAAAATAACTTCTAAAACAAATTTAAAGTTTATCCTTCAACAAATATAAAGTAATACAATGATGAAATTGAATTGGAAATGCATGCACCAATATGTTACCAGTTGAAACTTCAGAAAATGGAACCAATGGAAGTGACTGCTCCTTCTCTTTTAACTAAGCAAATTTTCTGGGTTTTGTATAAGGATCATATTTTTACAACAATATATTTTAATATTAAATATTTTCATATTACACTTAAGTGTCTTTACATTCAATAATGTGACCATTATCAATAATAGCTTTCTAAATTGTCCCTAGCACCAGTTTATTGCTTGAAACAGTCACATTAGATGCTAAATTACTTAATGGACTACAGCATACTTCACTCAACATATCATTGAATTTCTACTTGAGCAGCAATGACCACTCTAATTAACTCTTACCATCACTGAGGACAGAGACTGCATTTCTTTGGTTGTAACTAAACCCATTCAAAAGAAGTCACTCAACAGAATATTCATTCTCCTTCTTTTTTGAGCCTTCAATTTAGTGTAACAGTCCAATTCAACTTAGGAATAGGCAATGGTTGTTTTGTGGAACTGACCTGGGAATGGAGCGGGGATGACTCACTCAGGACTGTAGTGTATAGGTACTTGACTTGTATAGAATTAACTTCACGACAACATCCGGGTGACTTTGAGAGTGTGTTCATTAAAGCTGAGAACAGTGAAACAAAGGAAGCACTTAGGGTAGAGAAAGCAACAGGAGAGAGCATATGCAGTGCTCTGCTTTAGTTCCCTCAAAACCTTATAGAAAAGAAGTGAGCCAAGGCAGGGCTGCCTTTAGCTCACTGGCTAGTCACAGACAGGATCAGAGGAAAGCTGCCACTGTCAGATGAACCTTCAGTTGCAAGTCTCACGGGGACCCTTCAGTTTAGGAGGAAATAGAAAATTCAGGTCAGAGAAGGGACATGGAATGCTCTAGAGGGAGCTCACACTGGCTTTTTGTCTTCAGGGTTTTCATCAGTTTTCTGCCAGGGAAAATTTTGTGGGAGGGTTTCAGTAGAATAAAGCATTCAGGTAGTTTTTCTAAAGTCAATGTATGAAAATGAGCTTATGGGGAAATTTGAGATTATTCTTTGGTCTGTTTCATGATTTCACTTTTATCTTGGATCTGCCTGGCTTTAATCAGGTGTTATTTGTTCCCCTGACTTTATTTGTGCTAGGGATTAGGTGGGGCAAATGACATACATTCTCTCTCTGTCTCTGTCTCTCTCTGTCTCTCTGTCTCTCTCTCTCTCTCTCCCCCACCCCCACCCCGCCCAGGGTGATTTAAGCTATGTATTCTCTGTTTAGAGTGGATAGGTATAAACCATTTGCTCTCAAGCATCCTTGGTTAGGGAAGATAAGGCCTTATGATTCATTAGCAGGCTGTAAGTTTTTGGAATATTTTGGCCTTGTTTAATTTACTTGTGTCAGTTTCCACATTTCACATACCCAGAAATTTTCCTAGTTTCTCACTATCCTGTCTCAGTTTCCTGAAACAAATTTGTCCTGAAGCAACATATTCACTTCTAGTTCTATGTGTAGGGCCATAGTTGACTGACAGAACTGGACAAATCTATAATTAAGTGATGTCCAACCCATCAAAAATTATAAGATAATAAATAATATTGGGATGCAACCTTTACACAAGTATTTGAAAACAAGCTGTGCTGTGGAAAATGAAGTCACATCACATAAAAGCATACAATAGTGGCTAACAAACAAAGGCAGTCACTCTCACGTCTGTACTCTTGCTCTCAGGGAAACCTATATTCTGTCTTCTGATTCTTATCTTCTTTGAATGAAAACCAGGTAGCTTGTCCATAAACCAAGCCAACACGGCCCATGTATATAAGATGAAAATCTATTTATCTACATGAACTTAATTTTAAATTTTACCTAATTTAAACTAATGAAAACATTTCAAGTTCTATGTGGCTAATGGTGACCATATTGAACAGAGTAGTTCCAGATACTAGCCACTAAATTAGAAA
The DNA here is from genome assembly GCA_004027475.1 of Anoura caudifer. Taxonomy (NCBI): domain Eukaryota; kingdom Metazoa; phylum Chordata; class Mammalia; order Chiroptera; family Phyllostomidae; genus Anoura; species Anoura caudifer. The sequence goes on from PVKU01006451.1 coordinate 82,624, forward strand.
CCTTCATCTCTGACTTCCAGGTTACCTCTTCTCCACTACTTCCATGTATAAGGAATAACAGGGCCATCAGTGTTCCCACTATCAACAGGAAGATCCTGATTAGACACTTTCCACCTGGTGTTTTCAGACTTTCACCTTCTGAGTAGAGGCAGCCTGTTTAAGTAGCAGTTTGACACTAAATTTCCCCTTTTTCCAGGAATTTAGGACAGTTCAGGCCAATATCTCATGAAACAGAGTCTCATAGTTAATTTCTGAGGCAATATTATCTTCTCTGATAAAAAGAATAGTAGTGAAGGGAAGACTTTTTCTCTTTTTATGCTGAGATCTATTGTCACCTTCTGGTTGCTGGCAGTTATCTTGTGACCATGAGGAAACAGTAAAGAAGAGGAAGCTTACTGGAACATCATTGAGTAGCTAAATTCCATTCTGAAACCACCTACAGGTAGATTTGGTATTTTGTGAGAAGAATAAATGCCTATTGGTTAAGCCATGTATCATCAGTGTTCTGTTGCTTACAATCCTGAGCTCTCATGCTGAATGAGATGCTTAAACTTGTGATGGTGGGAAAGGTTGTACCATTTCATGGTGTTTCAAGAAATGTGTAAATGTGGTAGCATGGAGGAGGGCACAGGAAAGATGAGAGTTACTTGAAGGAAGTATCAACTCTCTTCCAACTATTCCTGTGGGGAACTGTGGGACACAAAGCATGACACAGCTCTCAGCTGGGTTGAAAGTGTATGAATACAATGAGGATCTGAAAGTGTGACCAGACAAAAGCAGTGAAGGAGGGGTAAGACAGGAAAACTAAGCCAGTCAGATAATGGAGGGCCTGAAGGGACACACTACAGGTTTGGACTTGTTTCTAAGGGCCTTCAGAAACCATTATAAGTTTTATGTAAATGGCAGGATCGTATTTACATTTTCAAAAGATCAATCAGGCTTCAGGTAAGGCAGAGAATGGTTTGAAATGGGGAAAAACTAGAGATTGAGATATCAGAGAGAAATCACCCCATCAAGAGGCCAGGGCGGTGTCCTGTATCAAAAGCTTTTTCACTGGCTATTAATACAATCACAAGCTTTTCATTTTTCCTTTTGTTTATGTGATGTATTACTTCTATTTATTTACAAGTATTGTGCCATCTTTGCATTTCTGGGACCAAATGAGTTTATCAAGTCAAGATTATTTAAATACACATTGAATACTTGTTCTTGTTCATGTTTTTGAAAGGTCTTGGTCCTAGCTATCTTGCATCCTATCAGGAAATACAAATCTGAGCAGCTCTAAAGGCAGTATCACCTGGCATTTAGAGGAGGGAGGACCCAAGTGAGGACAAAGCAGGCCAGATTGTCTAAGTATCATGCTATTATCAGTACTTTAGGATTATCAGCAAGCTGCTTGGCCAGCCTGATGTAACCATGCCACCCCCTTTACTGATGACCTCCATTAAATTCAGGAGTCCCTAAAGATAATCCCAAATCATGAGCAAAAGAAAGAATTTTATGTATGGATAGAAGAAAGAATTCAAAAAGTGTTCTCTTGGTGCCATTAAAAATTTATTTTCTCAGCCATTAATCAAATAGATATGGTGTTGCAATTATTTGATTAATAATAGTGAATAGAAGGAAAGGGTCAATCTGAATTTCATTTGAGATATATGAAAAATTGGGATTCATTATGCAGATGAAAAGAGTGATGCTTCTTAATAAATGCTTGCATCATTTTGTCACCAAGGTGCAACAATGCCTGTGACCACAATATGGAGCCTTCCAAACAGTTTCTTTTCCAGTGGTTTCCTTCCATTTCCTTCAACTTTTGGAAAGTGCAGGTTTCCTTTTGTGCTTGGTAAGTTGAGACAGTTTAACATGGAGACACAGAGGCTTCAAGGGCATGCATGAAATTGTTCTTGTCATTCTTATACTGAACACCCCTTAGCCCTAGGCTCTATCTTGATTACCCTTGCATCAACACTTTCCATGAAAACAGAAAAATCATGCTCAGTGGGTCTGTGGGCAACAGCAAGCCAGTGACTGTAACTGGTGCATATAGGTGCCACTCTAAAAACTCTAAAAACTTACAATGTGCTGAAATCTATAAGATAAAAGTGGACAGGCACACATGTCCAAGTTTACCTTTTCTGGAATAGGAAAAAGCCCTTGGAAAATGAAAAAAGAGATCTGAATACATTTCACAGAGAAGACTAACATGATCATCATGACTGAGATGATTACAACACTATCACCTAAGGCAGTGCTACTCTGAGTGTGGTCCAGATACCAGCAGTTGCTTGCTGTTTGCTGTGCTTCTGCCAACCTGTCAGTAAACTTCATCACAAAGCACATTGTGTATTATAACCTAAGCAAAAATTTCCTGATGAAGGAAGCAGGGCATCAACCTACATACTAGCCTGAACACTTCAGCTCTTGGAGGGCCCACCCTTCAATTGGCATGGAATTTTAAATACCCCTTGGTGTCACTACTTAATTCTAGTTGTGCTTAGTACTATAAATGCATCACCAAATTTATATCAAGCCATAGTGTTCTTAGGGCCAATGTAGTGAAATGTACAAATAAAGATGCCTGGACCAAATGGCTTCAGTTTCCTTGTTTGATGGTTGATAACAATATTGAATTTGAAGGGTTCTTTTGGTTGATAATGCAGGTCAAGTTCATGTCATGAATCCTGGCACATGGTGGGAGCTTAAAAATTGGAAATGAGTATTACTGTGTTTCTCATTAACACCTCTTTGAGGAAAATACTGTTGTCACCCCCCTTTTGCACATGAGGAAGTGAGCTAAGTTTCAGTCAAGCTTAGTAGGATCCTATGTTCATTCGATTCTGAAGTGGTTGAGCCCAGACTTAAAACCAGGAATTCTCTGAATCTAAATTTCAAGCACATGCTTATGCCTTATAGCACACTGCTAGTCCCTAGTAAGGTTAGACAAGTGGCTTTTAATTTTCTGAACAATCTCAATGATGGGATGATTATAATGTAGTAGACATGCAAACTCACACATATACAAGCTGAGTCAAAAATGTCATGACATAATTCTTGTCTTTCATGAACATAATGCACTATGATAATTTCCTCTCTGTTTTATTTCCTTTATAAAAGTAAAGGTAGCATTGACTTCTGAAATGGATTTCAGGGTCCTCACATGAGCTACAAATCACAACTTGAAGATACTGTGCCTGCAATATCTACAGGTCCTTTAGTTCTCATCTTCTCAGATACTCCTAAAAACCAAGGACACAAACAAAAGCCTTCAAGACCATTTTAATACTACAGAGGAGAAGATCCAGTTTTGGAGCAGTTCATGTGAAAAAAAGTAAAGTTAGCCAAGATCAATATCAGGAAACATTGAAATCTTGTGCATAAATGCTGAGCTTTCAGCCCACACCCCTCAGGAATACTGCATTCCCTCTTGGGTGCTATATTCAGGGAAATAAAGAACCTGAAATACATTCAGAGAAGGAAAATCAAGATAGGGAAGGTATGATATTACTTAAGGAGCCAGGAATGTTTCATCTGATTTTGAAAGAAAACAGTCTCTAAAACATTTTTAAGAAATAAGTATCTCTGGATAACAAGTCTTTAAGATGGGAGCATTATCCTTGAGGACTGAGTATCCTATCTCATGATGCATTATCTTACTGAAAGCTTATTTCTATTAGGAGTTTAGACTTTGGCATCTAAAGGGAGAATCTTGTAAAATGATTGTCCCCCCCCATTCCCTTATCACCTGCTGGGAAAGGACCAGGAGGAATCTACCACTATCAGGGTAAGAAGTGGAGCTCTCAAGCTTGGTTTTGGCAAGATTTTGGCAAAGCTTGGAAGCTAGTTCAAAGGGGGCTGAAGATCTCCATCCAGGCTGTGTCTTAGAACTGAGACATTCTTTTGCCTGGGGAATGGCCCAGCTTTGAAGGAATGCCCACAGTTCCTGATGCTCTAGACAGGGAGGAAGCATGTGCCCAGTTTTTCCCCTCCCTCTGGGCACCAGCTGAGAGCTGGTTCTCCCAGTGATCAGAACAGGAGAGAATGAAATGCTGGAGCAGTCCCTCCCCAGGTTTCCACTGGGGCCTCCCATGCCTGTAGCTGGAAGTTGCACTCAAAGCTGGTTACAATAAAAGTCTGCACTATTGCTGCTGAGGATGGCATATTATTGCAACAAGAGCAGTGAACTTGTTGGTAGTTTATTAAATTCAAGAAGGAAGAGGAAAAGGGGGAGAGAGGTGTCGAGAATGACTGAGTTTATGTGATTGGGAAAACTGGGAAGAAAACGGGACCACTGAAACCAAGGGGCCAAACAGAAGTGCTATAAACTCTGGGGGAAATGTATGGGCATTGCTGATGATATTATGTGGCTTAGAGTCACAACAACGTTCATGAAAGTTGGAAATGATGCTGGAGTCATTACATTATATTGATCTTGCTGCTCAAATGATTATGATCCAATGTTACATCTAGATACTTGCAGAAAAATTTAATGCCAGTTGAGAGTGAAGTTGGTTTTAAGAAGGTTGAAAATTTACTGTAGTCCTGAAAATCATATTAACTGACTCATTTATCTCTTGACATCTCACAGTGAGTTCAACTTTTAGAATGCAAATAACATTTAGTTTTGGTGGTTCTTTCAGTAGACTTAAAAGGACCAGGTTAATTCTGAAAATGATTTTTTGCACTATCTGATTTTGCAGACATGGAGAGTCCAACAGCACCCCTATGATTCTATATACCTTGTTGTTTGAAGGGATCTGAAAGGAGGGTCTGTGGAATCAGAAGAAATTTTGTGCATGTGTCCCTCAAGGATGGAGTGGGGAGAGATGAATGGATGCACAGGATGATGAAAAAAGCAGCAGTTAACATGTATTAGGTGCTCACTACACACTGATTGGTATTCTTAACACTCTACATGATGATCTATTTTGATCTTCAGCTGCCCAATTAAATAATGATTATTATATTTTAAACATTTATATTGATTTTGGAGACAGACAAAAGGAGAGAGAGATTGAAATGAATTTGTTGTTCCATTTATTTATGAATTCATTTGTTGACCAGACTAGGGTGGGAAAACACAGCATTTGTGTACCTGCACTACACTCTAGTGAAATCAGCTGCTTGGTTAGGGCTAAAAATAATTATGAATATTTTCTTTGTCATAAAGGAAGCTAAAGTAATTAGAGACTAGTAGATTTGCCCAAGTTTGCGTGCTGGGATGGTCTGACCACAGAAGCATTGTTCACACCTCTTTTTTTAAAAATTGTTGTTAAAGTACAGTTTTCTGCCTTTTACCCCCAGCCCAACCACCAGCCCTCCCCCAAAACCTTTGGTTTTCACCCCACCTTGTTTTTGAACATGTGTCCTGTATGCTTGTTCCTGCAAACCCTTCCCCTTTTCCCCTGAAATTTCCTCCCCACTTGACTCTGGTCACCATCAGCCTGTTCTAAATTTCAGTGTCTTTGGTTATATTTTGCTTGCTTGTTTGTTTTATTAAGTTCCTGTTAAAGGTGAATTCTTATGGTATTTGCCTTTCACCACCTGGCTTATTTCCTTTAGCATAATGCTCTCCAGCTCCATCCATGCTGTTCCAAAGGGTAGGAGCTCCTTCTTTCTTTTTGTTGCACAGAATTCCATTGTGTAAATGTACCTTAGTTTTTGGATCCATTCATTTACTGATGTGCACTTAGGTTGCTTCCAGAACTTGGCTATTGTAAATTGTGCTGCTATGAACATTGGGGTGCATAGGTTCTTTCGAATTAGAGTTTTAGTGTTCTCAGGATATAATCTTTGCAGTAGAATTGCTGGGTCAAAAGGCAGATCCATTTTTAGTTTTTTGAGAAAACTCCATACTGTTTCAAATAGTGATTGTACCAGTTGGCAGTCCTGCCAACACTGCATTAGGGTTCCCTTTTCTCCACAACCTCTCCAACACTTGTTGTTTGTTGCTTTGCTTGTGACACCTATTCTGACCAGCCTGAAGTGGTATCTCACTAGGATTTTACTTTGCATCTCTTTGATAGCTAGTAATACAGAGCACCTTTTCATTTGTCTCTGAACCCTCCGTATGCAGTCCTTGGAGAAGTGTCTGTTCATGCCCTTTGGCCATTTTTTAATTGGGTTGCTTGTCTTCTTAGAGTGGAGTCATGTGAGTTCTATATATATTTTGGAGATTAAACCCTTGTCTGAGGTATCATTGGCAAATATATTTTCCCATAGGTTTGGTTCTCTTTTTATTTTAATACTATTTTCTTTAGCTGTGCAGAAGCATCTTATTTTGATGAAATCCCATTTGTTTATTCTTTCCTTTATGTCCATGTCTCTAGTAGACATACCAGTGAAAATACTGCTGCATAAAATACCTGAGATTTTCCTGCCTATGTTCTCCTCTAAGACTTGAATGGTGTCATGGCTTATATTTAAATCTTTTATCCATCTTGAATTTATTTTTGTGTAAGGCGTAAGTGGGTGTTCAAGTATCATATTTTTGCATGTAGCTGTCCAGTTCTCCCAACACCACTTGTTGAAGAGGCTATTTTTACTCCATGTTATGTTGCTGCCCCCTTTGTCAAATATTAATTGACCATAGAGCCTTGGGTTTATTTCTGGGCTCTGTGTTCTGTTCCACTGATCCATGTGCCAGTTTTTATGCCAGTATCAGGCCATTTCAATTACAGTGGCCTTGTAATACAGTTTAGTATCAGGTATTGTGATCTCTCCTACTTTGCTCTTCTTTCTCAAGATTGCAGCAGCTATTTGGCAACATTTATGGTTCCATATAAATTTTTGAATTGTTTGTCCTATGTCTGTGAAATATGCCATTGGTACTTTAATAGGTATTGCAATTGAATCTGTATATTGCTTTGGGTAGTATGGACATTTTGATTATGTTGATTCTTCCAATCCATGAACACAGTATATGTTTCCATTTGTTTGTTTCTTCCTTGATTTCTTTCTTCAGTATTGTAGTTATCTGAGTACAGGTCTTTTACCTCCTTGGTTAGGTTTATTCTCAGGTATTTTATTTTTCTTGTTGCTATATCCAATGGGATTTATTTCTCTTGATTTCTGCTTCTGATGTTTCATTGTTGGTTTACCAAAATGCCTTTGATTTCTGGATATTGATTTTATATCCCGTTGTTTTGCCAAATTGGTTTATTAGGTTGAGCAGTTTTTTGGCAGAGTCTATAGTATTTTCTAGGTATAGTACCATGTCATCTGCAATCAATGACAGTTTTGTTTCCTCCTTCCCAATTTGGTTGCTTTTTATTTCCTTTTCTTGTGTGATTGTTGTGTATAAAACTTCCAATACAATATTGAATAGAAGTGATGAAAGTGAACAACCTTGTCTTGTTCCTGATCCTAGCAGAGAAGATTTTAGTTTTTGCCCATTGAGTATGATATTGGCTATAGCTCTTTCATATGTGGTATTTATTATGTTGAGGAATGCTCCCTCTATACCCATTTTGCTGGTGCTTTCTGATAAATGGGTGCTGCAGCTTATCAAATGGTTTTTGTGCATTTATTGCCATATAATGCAAGTATTGTACCATCCTTACATCCCTGGGATGAATCCCACTTGGTCATGGTCTGTAATATTTTCAATGTATTATTGAATGTGGTTTGCCAATACTTTGTTAAGGATTTTAGCATTTATGTTCTTCATTGATATTGGCCTGAGGTTTTCTCTGTTTGTTGTGTTTTTATCTGGTTTTTGGATTAGGATGATGGTGGCTTCATAAAAAGAGTTTTGGAGTCTTCCATCATTTTGGATTTTTTGGACTAGTCTGTGAAGTGTAGGGCTTAACTCTTTCTTAAATGCTTTGTAGAACTCTCCTGTGAAACCATGCGGTCCAGGGCTTTTGTGTGTTGGGAATTTTTTGATTACTGCTTCAGTTTTGTCTGATGTTATTGATATATTCAGGCTTTCTGCTTCTTCATTGAGTTTTGGAAGATTATATTTTTCTAGAAATGTGTCCATTTCACCTGCTTTTCAAATTTCTTGGCATACAATCTTTTGTAGTAATTTCTTACAATCCTTTGCATTTCTATGGTATCAGTTGTAATCTCTCCTCTTTCATTTCTGATTGTGTTTATTTGGGCCCTTTCTCTTTTTTTTCCTGATGAGACTTTTTCAAAGCTCATGATTTTTTTTTTTTAATCCTTTCAAAGAACGAGCTCTGGGTTTGATTCATCCTTAGAATTTTGCTTTTAGTCTCTATGTCATTTAATTCTGCTCTGATTTTGACTATTTCCTTCCTTTTACTTGCTCTGGGCTGTATTTGTTGTTGTTCCTCAAAGTCTTGTAGGTGTAGGGTTAGGTTATTTGTTTGAAATATTTCTATCTTTTTAGGTAGGCCTGTATCACTATGAACTTTTCTCTGAGGACTGCCTTCACTGTGTCCCATAAGTTTTGGGCTGTTGTGAGTTCATTTTATTTTCTTTCCAGAAACTTTTTGATTTCTTCCCTAATCTTATTCTTGACCCATTTGTTGTTTAATAGCATGCTATTCAATTTCTGTGATTTTGAGTGTTTGGGTTTTTTTTCCTTGGCGTTGGTTTCTACTTTCAGTCCCTTGTCATCATAGAAAATACTTGATATGATTTCAATTTTCTTGAATTTGTTATAGCTTGTTTTGTGTCCTATCATGTGGTCTATCTTTATAAATGTTCCATGTGCATTTGAAAATAATGTGTATTTAGCTTCTTTGGAATGAAAAGCTTGTGTGTGTGTGTGTGTGTGTGTGTGTGTGTGTGTGTGTGTGTGTGTTGTCCATTTTATCTAGAGCATTGTTTGAGGCCATAATATCTTTGTTGATATTTTGTTTTGAAGGTCTCTCCATTTTTGACAGTGGGGGTGTTAAAATCCCCTACTATAATTATGTTGCTGTAAATATCTTTCTTGAAGTCCTCTAAGATTTTCTTTATGTATTTCGGTGCTTCTATGTTGGGTGCATATATATTTACAATGTGTACGTCTTCTTGGTGGATTCTTCCCTTGACTTTATGAAGTGACCTTCTGGGTCTCTCTTTATGGCCCTTTTATAAAGTCTATTTTGTCTGATACGAGTACTGCTACCCTGGCTTTTTTTTTTTTTCTTGTCTATTTGCTTGGAAAATTTGTTTCCAGGCCTTCACTTTGAGTCTGTGTAGGTCTTTTGTCCTGAGGTGGGACTCTTGTAGGCATTGTATGTGTGGATCATGCTTTTTTATCCATTCAGCTGTTCTATGTCTTTTGATTGGAGCATTGAATACATTTATGTTCAAGGTTATTATTGATAGGTACTTATTCATGGCAATTTTTGTACCTGTGTTTCTCTCTCTCTCTCTCTCTCTCTCTCTCTCTCTCTCTTTTCCATCTTTTCCTTCAGGAAGTCCCTTTACCATCTCTCACAGAGCAGGTTTGGTGGAGGTGTATTGTTTTAGAATTCTTTGTCTAGGAAGCTCCTTATTTGACCTTCTCTCTTGATTGAGAGCCTTGCTGGGTTAAGTAGCCTAGGTTGCAGGACTCTGGTTTCCATTACTTGGAATATTTCTTGACATTCTCTTCTGATTTGGACTGTTTTCATTGAGAAGTCAGTAGCTAGCCTATCAGGGCTCCCTTTTATGTTACTTCTTATTTCTCCCTTGCTGCCTTCAAGATTCTCTCTTTGTCTTTGAATTTTGTTGTTTTAATTATGATGTATCTTGAAGTGGGCCTCTTTGGGTTGCTCTCCATTGGCACTCTCTGTGTTTCTTGGATTTGTGTGACTTTTTCTCTCATCAAATTAGTGAAGTTTTCCATCATTCCTTTTTAAAATAGGGTTTCTATCCCTTGCTCTTCTTCTTCTCCTTCTGGTATCCCTATTATACAAATATTGTGTTTTATGTTGTCCTGAATTTCCCTTAATCCCTATTCATACTTTCTTAGCCTCTTTTGTTTTTCTTGCTCTTTCTGGGTGTTTTTTTCTACCTTGTCCTCCAGGTCACTGATCCAATCCTCTGCCCTATCAATCCTGCTTTTGATTCTTTCTACTATGTTCTTCAGTTCATACATTGCATTCTTCATTTCTTTTTGGCCCTTGTTGATAACTTCTATTTCCTTTTTCATGTTGATATAGTTTGCGGTGAGTTCATTGTAGTTTCCCTGTAGTTTCTGGTAATTCTCTGTGAGCTCAGTGAGCTTCCTGATAACCATTGCTTTGAACTCATTATCTGATGGTTGAGTTGACTCTATTTTATTTAGCATTCTTTCTGAAGCTTCCTTCTTTCCTTTCATTTGGAGATTCTTTCTTTGTCTTCTCATTTTTTTGTGGGACTCATTTTTTGGCCTCAGCTTTTTAAATTGATCTGTTCTGACTCCCTGGGTTTATGGTGTGAACTTTTATAGTAGAATACCTGTGAGATTCAGTGGTGCCATGTCCTTGATCTGCTCAGCTCAGTGGTCTTGGGCTGCTCTATGTTTTTCTTTGGGTTTTGATTATTGTTGGGTCTTTCTTTGGTCGGTCCTTCCCTCCAGCTGGTTAACTGAGGGTCACACTGTCCACCACCCCTTGTATTTTGTTTTGCTGGAGTGAGCAGGTTGTGTTGGAGCTGGTTCTTCATGTGTACAAGGTTTTCAGAATTCTATCTTGCTCTTATTTAGTTGTTTTTTTCTGGGTAATCTCTCCACCATTTAGCTGTATTTCCAGATAGGTCCTTGATTGAGGTTTGTGTGGCTTCCACTACCTCCTTCACCTTCTGCCATTGTCTGTTGGTGGTTCCTTTGTTGGTGGGTTTCCTCTTCCAGCAGGTATACTGGTGTTCACAGCTTCCACCTACTCTTTTTTTGTGATCAGTTGGATGGGGAAGACAAAATGGCTTAAGATAGCAAGAGTGTATTCTGTGATATTTACAGTATCAGCCTATACAGAAGAGATAGGTGATCCTTTGACTATGTATATTGTTAACTGTGATATTCCACCCAAGTAGACACTTTTTAGAAAGTTTTGAGAGAAGATAAGACTCTTGTTGGGGAAGGAAGGATTATGAGTTGGATCTAGAAAGCAGTGAGCTTGTGGGAAGTCCGGTTCAGAGGTACAGTGAGAGTAAAGGATAAAAAATAGGTGTAGTGTGTGAGAGAATAGAGCTAACCACAACAAGAGTTCAGGAAACTGTGAAGTGGGCTAAGATCTGGGAAGTGTGCTGTGTAATATTTACAATTGTATGGAACGGCTATTATTTACAATAATAATAGAGCAAAAATCACATGACAGAATCTATGTGATCTGGATAAGAAGAATAGGAAGTGTCGGACCTTAAGTAGTGTGCTAATGGAACACAAGTGAACTGAAAGACAGTAAATTAACAATACACTATGAAGGAGAGAATGGGGGAAACCTGTCAAACAGTACAGTATAACCAGCCAAGCAGAGAAGACTAAACAGAAAGAAAAGGAATGCAAAAATACTAATAAAATAAAACATGTAATAATAATAATAATACAAATATGCAATAACTTGCAGGTTCTCTGTAGTTGCAAAGTGAAATTTGTCTCACTGTCTCAGTTGTTGGGATGCCCCCTCTTTGGGTCCAAATCTTGTCTTTTCATAGCTCCAGGTTTTTTTTCTCACTTGTGGAAATAAAGAAAAGAAGGAAGGAAGGAAGAAGAGATAAAATGGGAAAGAAAGGAGGAAGGAATAAAATAAGAAAGAAGGAAAGAGCAGAAAAAGAGTTAAGGATAAAAAAGAATAATGAAAATAAAAAATAAAGAATTACTAAAAAAAAAAAAAAAAAGCATCTTGCTGGCTTGAAACTGGCCAAACCAGTTTTGCTGGTCTTCCTGTCTGCAGCAGGCTGAGGGGTGATTTGTTTTGCTTTTATCCCTTCCTGACCAGCACCTAGCCAGCCTCCAGCCAGATTCCCCACCAGTCTCTGGTCCCATAGGTTCCACAGGTTTGGGGCTGCACTCTCCCAGGGGCTTTGGGTGTGGGCTCCTGGACTTCCTCAGAGCACACTCTCACCAGTGCTTGCTTGGCCAGGTTCCTGGGGTGCCTCAGGTTCAGGCATGCACTCTTCCCAGGGCCAATGAAAATGCATGCAGGACCTTCTGTACCATCTCAGGAGCACCAAGCAACATGGTGGGGAGGCCGGAGCAGCTGCTGCAGGAGAACTCCCCAAACAGTGTCTCTTTTTACACTTTTTCTTTTTAATAAATTCTTCCTATACAAGCCTCCCGCTCCATGCAGAGGCCTGGCCTCCAACACAGCCCAATTCTCCAAACAGACCTGGGACTATCTGGGTCAGGGCCTGAACTGGACCAACTCTCAAATCTCCCCAGCTGGTGTCCACAAACTCCATGCCTACTAACAGCCCCTGTGTGTTTGCCCCATAGTCCTATTCCCTTCTCTGTGACTTCAAGCAACCAGGCCTCTCCCGGTGCTGCTCAATCCTTGTTTGGCAGGGGAGGGAGACATTGACCTGGCTTTCTCCAAAGAACCCTGTGGTAGGCTGGAGCTTGCCGGGCCTGGGGCTGCAGCCTCCCTGGTCCCTGTGCTGGTCCCAGGGACCTTATTGTCCTGGAGCACTCTCCTTACCATCTGGTTTTTCATTGCCCTCTACAATTTTTGGCCTCCTATCTTCATGTATGCTGGGGCACCGTTAGTTGTTTGTTCTATTCCTCCATAGAATGGCTTGTTTTTTTCCCCTGTCTTTAGGGGAAAGTGAAACCCGCTCCCTCCTACCTCACTGCCATCTTCCAAGATCACTTCTTAGGGAGGTACTGTCTTTGCCTAGCTTGCCAAATTGGCAGTAGAGTCAGAAGCTGTAGGAACTGTCTCCTTAGAGATAGCATTCCTTAGAGTGCCAAGTGATAATATGGGACCCAACATCAGGAAAAGAAATATTCTCCTTCCATTTCCCAAGCAAAGGGAAGGCACAGGCTTGGGTGGCTTCTGCAGGGAACCCATAGTGTGGTGGGGTTCCACCCCAGAGCTCCCTGACTTCCATGGATGGGAATAAGTCTACCAAGACACAATCTTCTTTAGGAAGGAAAGAAACCAATGTCTCAGAAGAGAAGGGTCTCAAAAATCTCCTTCTGTGCACCTTAATTGAGTTCAGCTCATACAAAGACAGGTAGTATGCAGGCAAAGTTCAACAATGACTATCCAGAAAGCTGCAGTCCTGAAAAACTGACATCATTTAAAGTAATAGTTGAAGAAATCCAGGGATTGTCTCTGGTCAGGGTCAACTTTACCTCAAGTGTCTGACTCATACCAGCAGGGCACAGCAAGCCTCAAAAGAATCAATGAATCGTCTTTCTCTGGCCAGATTTGCCCCCAGGAGCTGTCTGTTCCAGTGCAAGTCCTCAGGTGCCTTTGGTAGTGTTTCCAGGCTGAGTCAAACAGGGAGAGCGAAGGAGCCAAGATATTAGGAGACTTCTTGCAGGCAAAATGAGGATTCAAGTTAGGACAAAGCTGAGGGGTGGGGGGTTTCCTGCCCTTCTTTATAGACCCCTAAGTTCTTCCCTGATGGCCCTTCACAAGTGTGTCCATCTTAGGTTGTCCTTTCCTTAAGGAATATCACTGGTAATTGGCTAACCAGTCATCTACTCCAGGTAAGCAGGAGAATATGAGGAAGGCAGGGTCTGTGCTCCCACCAGGAGGAAGTGCTCTGTCTCCTTAGTGGCTCATGGGCCCAAGACATTTTCACTCAGTTCTAGCCATGGTACCTTTCTGTCATTTAATGAGGCTACAGTACCTGAAACCAGGAAGGATAGTTCCCAACACCATAGGCCTTTGAAAAGCACTACACCCAAAGAGCACCCAGAGCCCTGAAGTCCAGGAGCCTTTCTCAAGTGTGCATGTGTGGTAAATTCCTTGAGAAAGCAGGATGGGTGGATTCAGACCTATGTGGCTTTAACCTGGATCTTGCCCAGTAAGTCCCTGGGGGACTGTAGAGAAGGGAAGTTAGAACCTAGCCAAGGGTTAAGGCTCTACAGTAAGTCAAATGAGAATTCCAAACTAGAAAAGCTAAGGAATATGCAACTTCATTGTTCCTAGAGGCTGATGAGGTCTGGAGATTTACTGAAGGAGTGAAAAATTACAATTCCAAAGAAAACTCTTTATTCTCTTCACTATTACTCCATGATTCTAAGGCTCCAAAATCTGTTCATAGGAAGAAATTAGGGACATTTTTCTATCAGAAAAACTTACCTTAGCTGAGTTAAGAAAAACTTACCCACTGTTCCTTGCCTTTCATTTTTCTCTAATGTACTTTGACTCACCTGTCAGATTGTGTCCATCAGTAGGGATTGCAACATCCTGAGTCATCGGCTCAGACTCCTGCCTGGTGACCAGTTTCCTCCAGTCAGGTGTCACCAGGCATTTGTGCCTGTGCTGTTTCTACATCTCAAAATGCCTTTAATTGAAAGAAAAGGAAATAAGTGTCATTTAGGAAGTCACTGGTTTTCATACACTGTGTCTATCCATCTTGTACTCACTTCCCAAATAAGGAGGGAGAATATTCTCCAATCATTTCTATTTATGTCAGGAACAGATAAGTCTCAGGTAGGTTAGAGGAAATGCCATGCATCACTAGCTTTGGACAGTTTTCAGTTCTAACTTGCATGACTTTGAGCAGTCTTTTGACATCCCTAAGTGTCTGTGATATCATCTCTATAATAATTGTACTGTTTGATGGTTCACGGGCAGAAAGCTCTTCATAAGACTATGGGTATGGAAAGTCAGTTATTCCTCATCTTTAAAAAAATGCCTGGAGAGGAAAATTGTATCAATACACCTAACCACCAAAAATTGATGGTACTTATAAAACCTATTGATAAAACTCTATTTAGCATGGGTACTAGTGACCCTTCTCTTGCACAAGCCCCTGCAGGCCTGGGAGTTTTGAATTAGCTCTATATGCCAGCTCTTCTGGTAATTCACAGTGATGCCACTGACTGGATGATTATCCTGCTCTCCCACAGGGTGTAGCTGAGTTCAACTTTCAATTCAGAGAAAACTGTAGAATCTGGTCCTTCCAGGGAGGCATACTGAAGAAGTTGGAGGAGTTCATGACTCCAGATTTCCTGAGAGAAAACATCACCCACCTATCCACCTTCAGGACCACGCCCGTGGCCTTCTCCAGAACAGAGTATCTCCTGGATGGTCTGCTAACTAGGTGAGCTATACCAACTTTCCATCACAGGTATGATTCTGCCCCATGAAAAAAGTGTGCAATAAAAATGTTACCACATCTCCCTGAGCCTCAGTTAGCTCCTTTCAAACAGGAGGTGAAAGAGGACAAACTGCATAAATTTTTCACAGGGCCTACTGTGGGATCAATACAAGCAGGTCTTAGCTGGAACCTGGCTCTGGAGACAGGGCATCTGGATGTGCTATGACATTTCATGGCATTTATTTTGTTTTTCTGTCCACTATGGAAATTCTCCTGCCTCACAGATGAAGGACTGTGGCATCTCTGAGTTTGGAAAAGCAATTGAAAAAGAATCAGTCAAGAAGTGGGGGGAAGCACATCATTGATCTTGGTAAGGGTCTTTGCATTGCCACATTAGGAATCTCTGGGAATAGCAAGAATACACAGGTCCACTCTGATATCTGGGATGGTTCGGTTGGACTTCATTTATTCAACAATGTGTATGAAGCACCTACCACAAGTGGGCCCTACTAGAAGCACTCAGCATAACTCAGTGAATGAAGTAGACACAATCCCAGGGCCTCAGTTTTAGTCAACAAATCAGTAAGTCATAATAAATATCATTCCAAGTCCTGTCCTCTATCCATTACATCAGAGACCATCAAAGTCTTCTCAATACCTGAAGGGCTACCTGCTTATGATGACAGTGGACATTCATGAAGGGATCAAATACAGAGGTGTGTGGTGTTTGGGTCCTGAAAGAAGACATCCTGTGTGGAGAGCTCACTAATAGTGGCTGGGAGGATCTGGCACAAAGGATATCCTATAGATGTGATTCCCTAGCGAGGTCTGAGCCCTGGTGGCTTCTATGTCAACAGAGCAGCATAGAGAGAAATGTGGATAGGGTCTCCAGACTCATACCACTGGACTGAGGCTGGGCTGCAATTTGCCCTATAGTCCCAAACCCACCAGTCTTTTCTCACTCAACCTGCCACTCCCCATTGTCAGTTCTCACCACCATCCCCAGGCTGCAAACAGTAGATGTTGCCACAGCCTGCTCACCAATATAACCCAAACATCAGTGTAGATGAGCAGATGTATGAAGTCTTGGGTGGGAAGTTACAGTAACCTGAGAAGAAATGTAATTGGAAGAAAATACTCATTGGGTCTCCACATTAAACCTCCTGCATTGCTAGGCCTGCTATTCCCAGGTATGACACACAGGGGTCAAGGTTGACATTGGGCTGCCCCCTGGTTTCACATGGGTATGCTCAGGTACCCTGTCCCAAACAAGGTTCTGTGGGAGGGCACAGTAGAAGAATTCCAGACTGTGACTCTGCTGCCCAATTGCCTCTCCCCAGTCCCCTTGCTTCTACAGTGGGAACCTGGCCCTACCAGGTTCAGGTGTTGGGTCAGCCTCTACATTTCCTTTTGTTCCAGCTGAAGCTGGCCTTGGTGCAGGTCAGCTTCCCCACTTCACAGCAGCTGTGCCAGGCTCTCCTGCTTTGGGTCATTCTGGAGAACCTGGAAACAACTGCATCTCTGGAAGGTGAGGGAACTTCAGTGTGGGGGGATGATCTTCAGAGGGGAGTTGCATTGGCATGAGTTCCCTTAAAGGCAGTGTCAGCTTTCCCATCTCTGGAAAGGCAAGGAAGAATCAGGTACATGTTTGTCAATCTGTTCTTTTTCCCCTGCTCCTACAGAATCACCTCCACAGTTCAAGAGCAATGCACAACCTCAGGGAGGTCCTGCTCAAGGGCTTGTGCCTGGTCCAGCTAGAGGCCTTGCCCAGGCCTTCCCTGGCCTGAATGTGTACCTGAAGCCAAGATGGAGGCATCTTTTTGAGCCATTATTCTTGCTCTCTTAGAAGTTGTAAGCTTCATCCTAAATACATAAGAGGACTATAACCCAACAAATATTGATAGTTACAAAATGGATAATTTTCCACAATGACATATTGTTTATATAAAATATATTTATTGAATACAGTTGTAAAGGAAATAAAATTGCCAATTAAAACTATTTGTGGGTCATATGTACTCATATATGTAAAATAGAATTCAATACATATACATGCTGGGATTTCAAAACACTGTGAAGCATGTTTAACATCACTAGTAACCGAGACTTAAATTTTAGCATATATTCACAGGCAGAAAGTAATGTTGAAAGTAAATTTGGAAATGTATACACCAAAATGTTCTGCTAGTGAACTCTAGAAAGTGGGACTACTACAAGTGACTATCTTTTCTTTTTTGCTTAGTATATTTTCTGGTTTTTATACAACTATCAAGTATTCAAAATAACATAATAGGATGAAACATTTTCATTTATTACACCTAAGAATCTTTGATGTTCCATTTTATATCTTAAAATGATTTCATTAAAAGCCAAAATTATTTATTGGGTTACACTCTGCTTTCCTCCACACTTAGATTGATATTTGAGCAACAAAAACCACTAGAGTAGCTATTTCCAATGTTCAAAATCACTAGGGATGGAGGAACATTTCTTTGGAAGCAAGTAAAATAATTAAAATGACCGTCCTTCTTTCAAGTCTTACATACTCAATTTTCTTCTTTTTTGAGCTTAGAATTTAACATACAAAATACATTTAACCTAAGAATAGGCAATTTTTCTCATAATGCTTTCTAGACAAATCCATGCTGTTGCAAAGAGTAGGAGCTCCTTCTTTCTTTCTGCTCCATAGAATTCTATTGTGAAAATGTACCGTAGTTTTTTGAACCATGCATTTAGTGATGGATCTGCTTCCACCACTTGGCTATTGTAAATTGTATCACTATGAACATTGGAATTTTTGGGTTTGGTGTTTCAGGGCCCTTAGGATATAATCCTTGCAGTGGAATTTCTAGGTCAAAAGGAAGATCCAATTTTAATTTTCTGTGAAAATTCCATTCTGTTTTCCATAGGAATTGTACCATTCTGCAATCCTATCAACAGTGCACTTGGGATCCATTTTCTCCACAACCTCTCCAATGCTTTTTGTTTGTTGCTTTGTTTATGAAGCCAGGTGGTGAAACAAATACCATATGACCTCCCGTTTAACAGGAACCTAAACAACAAAACAAACATATATAACCAAAAACACTGAAATAGAGGACAGGCTTACAGTGACCAGAGGGGAGAGGGGAGGGAATTTCAGGAGAATAGGGGAATGGTTTACAGCAACAAGGACAAAGGACACATGGACAAAAAAATGGGGGGGTGGAAATGGGAGGGATGTTGGGTGGTTTGGGGGTACTGGCTGGGATGGAAGTAAAAGGCAGAAAACTGTACTTGAACAACAATTAATTTAAAATATATATTTAAAAAGAATAGGCATTGCTTGTATTACTGAGCTGGCCTGAGACTGGGGTACGTTGATCTCAGGCCAGCCTCTGTTGGGTGTTTCCTTGACTTCATAAAGAAAATATTTCACAAAAATGTTCAGGTGCTTTGCCAGGGGGCCCCATGGGCCACTATATAACGTGCAACCCCTCCCACTCTGCCACCCATTGCAAACTCCATCACACTTTTCTGCCCACTACTGAGAGACCAGGGCTCTCCCACAAAGCCCCAATATGTTCTAATGTCTAATGAGCATTTGCAAACCATGTTGTGAGTGCACCAGTCTATCTATACTTCAATAGCAACTTAAAACCATTACTGACAGAGTATAAGCTCACAAATATTTTATGAATGAATATGTGATTGCAACAGTGATTTGTGTAATGTAATATAATTAAAGGTATTTTGAGGGTATGAAATTATACCCTGGTGAGAACCTTGGTTCAGGGACTTACTAGATTCCTTTGCCTTTTACATGATTTGTCAAATGCTTTCACATTTAAGGAATTTTGTCTGTATCCATCTGTTGTTCAAGATGATAACTCCTCTGCTATTTCATCTTTGAGTAATTAATTTCTATCAAGGGGTTTTTGAAGTTAACTAGGGAATCAAGGCCTTTTCCATGAATAAAAGTCTGACATAAAAACTTGTCAAACTTTAAATAACCAGCTCAGACTTAAGAATCTATGACATGATAGTGAGGATCAGCATGCAGATCTCAGTTCCCAGTGTGGAAGTCATGTCACTCTTAAACATGTCTCCCCATCCTGAAACACCTGGTATTCTTCTCAGAAAGTCCACCTTCCCTTCCACAGTGTTCAAACCCTGATTAGATTGAAGTACATTGCCCAGACACCATACAGCAGGCAGATCAAGTTCTGAAAGAAGAAATTTGACCTGCATCTACAGTGCTTAAAAATATCAGAACTACATGCAAACATGAAAATGCACACATGCACACATGCCAGGCAAATATTAGCTGCTAGAGATATGGCATCATAAAAAAGTACCATCAGCGGATGTGTCGTTTTTGAGCAAGAAAAGCTCTTTTGTTGTGCATGTTCTTCGAAGCTATTACAACATTATTCCGAAACACTGTGAGCATCATGCTCCTCAGGCAGTGTTCTGCAGAGCTCTGAATTCTGGTGACACTGTTGAAGAAGCTATTTTTACCCCATTTTATGTTGCTGCCCCCTTTGTTGAATATTAATTGACTGTAGAGACTTGGGCTTATTTCTGGGCACTCTGTTCTATTCCACTGGTCTATGTGCCAGTTTTTATGCCAGTACCAGGCTATTTTGATTACAGTAGACTTGTAATACAGTTTGGTGACAGGTACTGTGATCCTTCCTACATTGCTCTTCTTTCTCAAAATTTCTGCAGCTATTCAGGGTCATTTATGGTTCCATATAAATTTTTGAATTGTTTGTCCTATGTCTGTGAAATATGCCATTGGTACTTTGATAGGTATTGCATTGAATCTGTAAATTGCTTTGGGTAGTATGGACACTTTGATGATGTTGATTCTTCTGATTCATGAACACAGTACATTTTTCCATTTGTTTCTTTATTCCTTGATTTCTTTCTTCAGTGTTGTGTAGTTTTCTGCATACAGGTCTTTTACCTCCTTGGTTAGGTTTATTCCTAGGTTTTTTATTTTCCTTTTTGCTATAATGAAAGGGATTTTTTTTTCTGTATTTCTGCTTCTGCTGTTTTATTGTTGGTATACAAAAGTGCATTTGATTTATGGATATTGACTTTGTACCCTGCTGTTTGGCCAAATTAATTCATTTGGTCGAGCAGCTTTTTGGCCAATTCTACAGGATTTTCAATGTATATTATCATGTCAGCTGCAAACAATCATAGTTTGCTTCCTCCTTTCTGATTTGGATGCCTTTTAATTCCTTTTCTTGTCTAGTCCCTGTGGCTAAGAATTCCAATACTCTATTGAATAGAAGTTGTGAAGGTGGACAACCTTGTCTTGTTCCTGATCTTAATGGAAAAGATTTTAGTTTTTGCCCACTGAGTATGATGTTGGCTGTAGGTTTCTCATATATGGCCTTGATTATGTTGAGGAATGCTCACTCTATGCCCACTTTGCTGAGTGCTTTTATCATAAATGGGTGCTGTACCTTATCAAATGCTTTTTCTGCATCTATTGATATGATCATGTGATTTCAGTCTTTACTTTTGTTTCTGTATTACATTTACTGATTTGCAAATGTTGGACCATCCTTGCATCCCTGGGATGAATCCCACTTGGTCATGGTGTATGATCTTTTTAATGTATTGTTGGATGTGGTTCGCCAATATTTTGCTGAGGATTTTAGCATCTATGTTCATCAGCGATATTGGCCTGAAGTTTTCTTTCTTTGTTGTGTCTTTATCTAGTTTTGGGATTAGGATGATGCTGGCTTCATAAAAAAAAAAAAATTGGGAGTCTTCCTTCATTTTGTAGTTTTTGGAATAGTCTGTGAAGTATAAGGGTTAGCTCTTCCTTAAATGCTTTGTAGAATTCTCCT